>JAVDBV010069379.1:0-16337 GCA_032619315.1 Piper longum
CACTGATTAGCATTGGTGTGTATATATATATATATACACACCAATGCTAATCAGTGCCTTGTAGTAAATATACTTTCTTGGGGCAACAACCGAGATGATCGTGATAGGCAAGGGGTGAGCATGTAATTTCGCAAAAATTGAAACCAAATCAATTTAAACCGGAATTAGCAATTTGGTTTGGTTGTAAAACAATTCGGTTCAGTTTTCACTAAGAACGTAAACAAATCGATGTGCATATTGGTATTTTGGTTTAGAAATGAACTGTGTTGAATTAATTGAAATAATCAAATTAGCCAGTTTTTTTAAAAATATCATAAAATTCAAATTTTATGTTAATTATCATGAATACATGATATTTTTATAATTAAAAATTATTTATTTGATATGATATATATATATATATAAAGTTACATATTAAATAATTTTTTCACTAAAATAATAATAAAATTTTGATTAAATAAATAAACAAATTTAGATTATTCTATTACCGAACTAAATTAATCAAAATATTTCGATTCGGTTTTAAGAGTAATTCAATTCAGTTTCAATTATGAAATCCGACTACCGAATAAAATTGCATAAATTTGGTTTTGTTTGGTTCCAAACCAACGAACTACTCACCTCTAACGATTGAGAACGAGGCTAATCAAATTATATACCATGACCACAAAGTAGTATTAATAAAAGCTAAGCAAGCTTATATATAGTTCCATATAAAAAAAAAACATAGAAGTGTGTCTATAGTTGTAAAATTCGCTGTAACTCAGAAAATATGCTGGTTGACTACGTCTGGTGAGTTTAATGACTCAAACTTAGTATGAGCTAGGCCCTATTTAAAAAAACTATACTAGGTTATTGACTCAATTGACTCGACGAGTTAACAACTTTCGGTAAAATTGGAAATTTGTCTCAAAATACTACTGGAATATAGAATATTAGTAATTACAAAATTGTCACTACCTAAAGTTTTGTCCAAAAAAACATCATTTTTTCTTATTTCAATGACAATAATTTTGTCATCACTAATTCCTATATATTTTTATAGTGAAGCTCCATATATATATCTATTATACATAAGCTCAATTGAGATTTACAGTTGATATAAGTTGATAAATTTGTCCATTACAAGTAGTTCAATAAAACAAACATATGCTCATTTATTATTAGTTTTAATTTGTTGTATTAAAAATTCAATTTAAATAACTTGTAGTCATTCCACTCCGCCCTATAAGGGAATCTGATCAGTCCTGAGTTTTAACTATGAAAACACAGGAATTACCAATTATTAATCAGTTTAATCGGAGCCCAACTGTGCGATTGATTGTAATTTACCGAAAGAAAAAGAACAATATATATTGGTAATTATACATCTAATACATATAATATACTTACGAATTGGGTCCAACAAATATCAAGAAAACTGCAAAATTTATTAATATTCGTTGGGAAGAGCTTTTATTAGCAAAGTGAATAATTTGATATAACAAACATTTGTGGCTAACGAAGACCATGCAATGGAGTACATACTGTACAAACATCCGATATATAACTCTCTGTCCAAAGAATTGTACATCAAGTGAATCATATACTATAAACAAATCTATATATCACGTTGCATTTTTTTAACATAGAATGCCATTGGCATTTGGCAATTTTGCACTTGTTATTTAAGTATTGTTAGAAGATTATATGATCATGGGTATTTGGGTATGGAAAACAGGTAATAGTTAGGTGAGCAGTGAGCTTCCTCTGCAAACTAGTTTTGCATATAGCATAGAACATGAAGCTGCCTAGAAATAAAAAACAAAGAGCATGCACCATATATTGAATTTGAGAGTTTGACTCGCAAAAACCTAGGCTCACTGCATGGAACATGAATTTACCTAGAGATCTATTTTAATAACGTATGCATATTTAGCGCATACAAGTTTAGATAACTAGAAAAATCTAGTAGTTATACGGGTAGAACTACATAGATTAGTTAACCAACAGGTTTCAACCGATCATTTTTTTAATTTGCACCAAGAAAAGGCTGAATGAGGAGGGTACATTATGAGTTAACGGAGAGGAGAAGATAAGGGGGGCATGGGGAACATGGAGGAAGTAGAAATAAAAAATTTCTAGTTAGTAATTAAAAAAATATATTATTGGATGCTGCATTTCAGTTATTATTTGCCTCTTGAGCCTCGAGGTTAATTGGAGTCTAGGGCATAGTTTTAAAACTCTTTTCTCTCATAGTCGAGTTCACACTTTAACATCCTGATTCAAATTCCGTAAATGACTTCCTACTAATAAATTTTATAATTAACTTCCCAAATCCAAAAAAAACTTATTAATATATTATATTTTTATTTTAGTCAAATCAATAATCTATGGTAATTAAATTTATATTTTTGTTGATTTGAATTATCAAAAAAACAATATTTATTAATTTCATACAACCTTTTATTCGTTGGATTAAAAAAATATTCTAAATGACTACGAATTATCATGGAATCGACTTTGAATTCAGCCCATTGCATGGTCTGTGGAGATGAATATAAATCTCTATTTTTAAATTATAATTTAAAGTTCTAAGTTTAAGATAGGACCTTTTTTTTGGAGGGTACCATACCTAAATTAGTTTTTTTTATAAAAGTAAAAATTATTTAAAAATCTTAAAAAAAGGGAAATCAATAAAAAAGGAGGGAGGTACAAATTCGAGTCGAAAAGAAAAATGTTATAACTATTATATGAAAAAAATAGTTTCGAGTAATAGAATTACAATAGTATTAGCTATAACATTACTTCAATATACAGTAGATATGCACTGTTGAGACAATAGAACCTAAGCTTCGAATAAGCTTTTCAAAAAAACAAATTAGAGCATAAAGTTGAAAATAATGTTTTAGAAGAAGACCAAAAAATTTATTGGCACTTATATATTGGGACAATATTGAAGAGTTCACTCAATTATAAGCTTCACTATCATGGCATCTTTTTATTACATGCCATTTTTTTTATTGAGTAACAAATGGTAAGTGGAATTCTTATTTAAGGTCCACGAGAGAAATATAAATATCTAGACATGTTTATAAATAGTCAACCTTACCAAACAAGTGACTAAATCTATGTATTTTATAAAAAAATAATATTTGATCAAACCTATCTTGGCACGGGCAAGGACCTTATAAAGAACCTATATAAAAAATATAGAGGCATGGAACATTTTTTTTAGAAGAAAAAAATACTTAGAGTTCTGAAACAGCTTGGAGAAAAAAATCTACAAGCTCCCTAAAAACGAAATAAAAGAAAATGAAGACTTACAATGTCCATGAAAGCTCAAATTTTTCTTGGCCAAATCATGGGAATCCTGGACAAGTGTGTCGAGCTCCCAATCATCTTTGTATTTCCAACTTCATTTTAACCATGGGCAATCTCCCATACAAGGCCATGGTGCCAATTTCTATCACTACCAGACACAAACAAATAACAAGTGTATAACAATGAAAATCATTAATCGATTTGTTCATTTCCTATGCTACAATATTCTTTTCTACCTGCTCATAGATGTGGCCACATCAAGAGCACTTGTACATCCAAGAAATCTATACCTCAACCCAATGCTCTTCCATCAAATGCTTGTACTTTCTTCCGATTGAAATTTGCAAGATGAATTGAAACTCTGGCACCAGTTCAATGTGGCCCATCTCATCTAAGGCAGCTTCAGGAAAATAATATCCTTCAGCCGACAAAGTTTGATCATTTTGAACCCTCTCTCTCTCTAGTACATTTCTGATACACCATATTGCAACATACCCACCTTTCTATGAGCTACAGAATTGTTGATGCCCCCTAACTGTGATTTTGTCTGTAGCAGGTTTACATCAACAACGGTTCGCTGCTCAAGGGTTTGCGACTGAAGGTAAAATGGTGCTGCATTCATGCTGACTGGAACATCAGCAATTGATCTAGCAGGTGCAGGTGCTTGCTTAACATGCGAAATATCTTTGTTCAACTCAATCAAATCCCTCCCTACTGGTTCCCGCTTTACCGCAGCATTCCTCTGGAATTGGTAGTGTGATTGAGTAACCTGCGGAGCAGTACTACGATTCATATATCTTGGATCATAAGCATCTCTAATGCTTCCATTATCATATGAAGCAACTGGACCTATCACTTTGCCAGGTTTTGCTGCAGAGAAGAAAAGAATTGGGCATCTTATTTTCCAGTAATCAACCAGCATTACGCATAAAAAATGGAATTCATCGTCCTTTTCTGCTACTGTAAAACAAAAAACAACAGATGCTCACCTGTAGGCAATTTATTTCCTGCTTGCCATGATTTTGTTGATCGATTTGCAGAACTGTTGTCAGTACTGTCCCTGGAAGTTTTATGTGGCTCTACATCTGAAGCCTGCTGAATCTTTGGCTGATCTCTGGATGTAGCTACAGATGATTGCTCTTTCGGAGCAATTGTGTTTGAGTGGACAACGGTGGATCTGCAGACAAAAAAATTTAAGTAATGCCAAGCATAGAAAGTCATTGATTGAAAGATAAATGACTTACTAAAAGGTAAAAAAGCTACCTTGGGAGAGAAACATGCTTCCTGTCCAAAGGAATTACTGGTCCACTTTTACCACCATTCTCCTCGAGATACGCAAATTGCTTCCTGAACTGATCAATAGCACTATACAAAAAAGAGCCGAAAAACGAAAATGCTAAAATCAAGTATAATAATAGAACAATTAAAATCATGGAACTAGAAAAGAGGAATAAAGATAGGAACCTTGGGTAAAGAAAATTTGTTCGTTCAGTTCCATTTAGATAGTCCTTGAGCAATTGAGGGTGATACTCTAGTATCTCTCGGAAAATAAGCTCCCTCAAATCTTCTTTTGTTACTTTCCTCCTCTCAAATTCGAACTCCATCTTTGATATTGGCTGACAAGATGGCTCTCTCTCTACTTTGGCCAGCCCCTTAAAATATGGATCAGCCAATGCCTAACAAAGGACATTTGTAATATCAACCACCAGAATACACAGAGGACGAAATATGAGTTCATTTAATGTGAAAGAAATATGTTGTAGCTTGTCATTCCAGAAGCACAAGAAGGATAAATGTTCTATACTTCAAAAAAGAAAATAGAAGGCAGCATGAGAAATGAACAAATTCTAAACACTATTGATGAAAGAGCAACAAAAATAAATGAATCTTCAGGTAATAACAAATAAAATTGCACTTTGGCTATTGAATATTAGAACAATAAAAGGCACACAAAATAACAAAAATATACAATACTAACACAAGCTATAATTGATAAATCACGCTCCCCTAATTCGGCTAGCAAGTCAAGATCTATGAAATCACCAAACCCAACTTATTTGATGAGGTACCTCTTCAGCAGTAGGTCGGTCCTTTGGATCAAAAGCAAGGAGCCTTTCTAGCAATTTAAGTGCTAAAGGGTCAGCATTTGGAAACTTCTGCGAGAATGATATGGGCTGCTTCTTCCTCATATTGCTCAGGTACCTTCTTGCCTTTTCATTGCGAACCTGAATCCCGCCAAAAGCAAATCTTTTGACTTCTAAAGTTTTTCATCCCCGTCATATGATACATGACCAGGGTACAATAAACTATCAATACAATAAAAAAAATAAATGTACCTTAGATATAGTATCCATTGAAGGTGTACCAAGAAGGTCGGTCATTAAATCCAGTTGATGAACAACATTTTTGCCAGGAAATAGTGGCTTTCCAGACAACACCTCAGCAAAAATGCAACCAATGCTCCAAATATCAATTGCAGGAGTGTACTGTCCAAAAGGAAAATCAGTGACTTGACTTATGCCACGCAATAAGACAAGATTAATAGACAGCCGAGAGCAACAAAGTTTTCAATACTACTACATGACCAATAAGCAACGCAAGAAAACTTTATTTATTGGCAATAAAGGTTTGATTGTTCATGGACGAGAGAGGGGAACTTGGAAAAGGGTTATTTGATATTATCTTTTGATATATAATTTTAATGTCAAAATGACAAATATTTACTTCCTTTCAGAGTAGGTTCACCAAGATGTCAAATAGAGTTTGCTCATGGAAAAAAATGATGATTTTGAATTAACAATTTGCAAGGTTATTAACGGGAGCAGATATCAATGCTATCTAAGAAAATAGTTTTGGATGTCATTCTCCATAGAGTTCAAGATGTAAAATTTGATACACGACCTGGAGTGGGATAATTGAAACAAAAGGGAATGCAGTAACCAAATTTAAGGGGAAATTATCAGATAAAAGGACAATGGATGACTGATGTAAATTGTTATCAAAACGATTGAAAAGAATGATAATAGTTGAAACAAGTGAGAGAAAACAGACAGAAAAAAAGAGAGTAGGTGGTGCAACAGAATTGTTAAAAAATGTATTCAAAAGGAAATGTTAAGCAACAGTTAATCTCCAGGTGTTCAGAAAATTAGAAAGGAACAAGGCAGACAGACAAGACACCAACACAGCAATTAATGAAGCAACATTTTAAATTTGTATCACATGATAAACAAAGATAAACAAAGATACAAGGACAAGATGTTTATAATTTGGCTGTGGGCAAGAAAAAAAATGAGGAGCTTACTTCAAGGGAAGATGCCTAGATTGCTATTAGATGGTAACATGGCTTAAGATTTTTATGAAGCAAGCACCAATGATCAGGTTAAAACTGAGTCCGTTCTGCAAAATTGGGCTTCATTACATTCAGGTATGACATGGTAATCAGGACTCAATCAAGTGTATTGATAACCAACTGTTCAATTTCATGGGCAACTTCAGTCATCTAATTCAAAAATAATAAAGAGGAACAATTACGTATAGACATAAAAAAAATTGGAACATTTGCAGCAATCCTTTCTAACAAAATCAACATAAATTCATCAAAACTCAAAAAAATCACTACTAATGGGAAATATCATTATAAAGCTCAGGACTACTCCCATCATGATCAACAAGAACCACCATTCCAAAAAGTTGGCGTTGGAAGCCTAACCTATTTCTAAATTCTGTTCATTAAAACCAACTTCAAAAGTACTTCAAGTTGTACAATTATTTTTCCAATTTACTGTTTGTGTTGACAATAGCGTTCAGTGCCCAAAATTTCTAAAGAAATATTTCCATAGCAAATGTTAAAAAAATATGCAATTTAAAAAGGACATTCTGAAGCAGCTGAATAAAAACAATGATAAGTTGTCCAGCCACAAAATGGAGCATTTTAAAACTTAACCAGAAACCTAATTCAGATGCCAAAATAACTAAACACACACACACACACACACACACACACACACACACACACACACACACACACATCACACACACACACACACACACACACACACACACGCACACACACACACACACAGTGTGACCATGCCAAGAATAAGAGGGAGCCACAACATACTTTTGAAAAAAACGAGCCACATAATTCTGGAGCCCTATACCATCTTGTTGCTACATAGTCCTGCAAAAGGTTATAGAAATGAACACTTATGTTGAAAGGCATGTAAGAAAGATTTCAATGAAGGTTGCAAAACTCACAGTCCAAAATATGGTCGTCAGAGTATCATTGAACGAGACTCTAGCTAATCCAAAATCACAAATTTTTAGTTTGCAATTTGAATTTGCTAATATATTCTTCGGTTTTAAATCACGATGGTATACATTTGCTGCAGCATAATATAAAACCAATCAGAATATACACATAAAGTTCATCAAGTAAAAATGTTCAAAAAAGCAAAAGAAAACTTCATTGCAGGTCAGGCTGAAGCAATGTGTGCGAATTTTGGTAAAATGTCATGATCACAGGAAGCATACCCTCTTATCAACGTTTTTTTTTTGCATCAGAATTTTCTCTCAATCTAACCTAGATAACATATGTTTTGTCTTGATGGGATAACATAGTTGACCATCTTGACGAATTTAACAATGAAATGCACAAAAAATATGCCTTGTGTACCACTACATGTGAGGCCCAACAAGCACTGCCTTCATAACAACCTTGAATAAGGGAAGCTAGATAACCAGGCAAAATGAGAAAAATGACACGCATAAAATAAATATCCCTGCTCGCATAAATATGATAATTTTCTACATGTTTCCTATATTTGTCTAAACTGGAAAGCATAGAATTTAACTGTCTCACAGATGCCATCAGTGTCTTCACATAAAAATCTAAAATGCTAGCATCAAGTAGGAACATGATATCTCAAAAATTACACTTAAAAATATTTGGGCTGTTGATCCTTCAAGTATAATGCCTAATTGCCACTAAACATGTAAATAATATCAGAATTTTACTTCCTGAATCTCTGTGTTAAGACAAGATCTTTACAAAACTTTCCAAGCTCTGTCCAATTTTCACATGCACAGCAACCATGGCATGACTGATATAGCCTCAAGGTATATCGACCGTTAAGAGTAGGTTAAACAGTTGATATGATAGTTAAGTAATGCCATGGAAAATCATAAATAGATGGTGAAAAGAATGTTAAGTCATGTACCGGTATGAATATATTTTAGTGCACGTAACAACTGATACAGAAAAAATTGGTAATGCTCCCGAGTTAAGTCATCATTGGCTTTAATTACTTGGTGAAGATCTGATTCCATCAACTCAAAAACAACATAAATATCCTTAAAGTCCCTTCTTGAAGGTGGGAGCAGGATGTGTTTAATCTCTACTATATCTGGATGCCGCAACAACCGGAGAAGCTTGATCTCGCGGAGAATTCGAGCAGCATCAGATATGTGCTCAAATATATCATGGATCTTTTTTATTGCCACCTTCGCTCCAGTATGTGTGTCAATTGCTGAGCAAACAACACCATAACTCCCTTTTCCAACAACCTCTAAAATCTTGTATCTACTGGCATCACCATACTCTGTGAAGAACTCTGCCTCCGCATGATTCTGCTAGATGAAAAATTGCAAGAAAACATGTTCATCAGAATGCCAATAGCAAGCTCCATTTGCTGGACTGACCAAAATATACCACTTCATACATTATAAATTGATCCTTCAGTAAAAGAAACGAAAACCGCCTAACAAAAACGAATGATCTATGCCAAAAAAACTGATACAATTTAGAACAGCGGTTATTTGCAGCAAGCCGTGGAATCTAGGAGGAAAGATAGGCAATGGAAAATTCCAATTCTGCACTTAAAATAGGATCAAGCAGAATAAAGCATGACCATTAAGCTGGCCATCAATTCAAGCAATCAACGCCCTAGAGCTAATTCTTGTAGACAATAAAGAAATCACAATTTCAAGAACATAATACAATCTTAAAAAGAATACAAAAAAAATCAACAAATTACCTCTACCAATAAATCAACAAGAGATGCCAAAATAAAAATAAAAAATCACCTTTTTCCGCTGTTCTTGCTGCATTTCTCCAATAAACTTCTGCCCAAAACCAACCAGACACAAATCAAGCCCACCGTCTTTTCTCTTCCAATCTGCACAAACAATCAACACTCCCTCCCCTTCCAACAGTCAAAAAAAAAACAACAACAACAAAGCCAAAATTCCGCTCAAACTGATCAACAAATCAGCCGCATTTCCCCCATCTCCCCCTGCTTCTGATCACAAGCGTGCAATCCCCCCACACCTTCCCCAATTTCTGCGTGCAACAAGCAAACTGCAACAGATTCAACATATACCTCACCTCACCCCACCCTCGCTCAGAAACTGCACCGACGCCCTCAACCACGGTCATAGATCGGCAACCATAGCCATATCCTGCTCCTGATCCATCAACCCAACATGTACCGCACGAAAACCTCCAAAAAAATACCTCAAAACACACAAAAAAACAGACTTTATCCACAAGAGCCTCCCAATCGACCTTGGCCACACGGATCTGGAGCAAGAAACAGCGAATCGCAGAAAATGGAGAGGATCAGAACCCTAGAAATGTGTGTGTCTAGTGTTCTTGATTTTCGGTAATATAAACGGTTACGTGTAGTGGCAATATATGAAAATTTGGGAGGAGATAGGGGTAAAATGGGTATAAAAGTGGATGTGGCCGTTTGGGTGGTGCGAGGGTTACTTGAAGTGACGAAAATACCCTTCATACTCGGGCGGGCAAACGGGTCTAATGGGATTTGACTTGCTCTAAGCCCAGAAAACTGCTAGTTGTTTAACACAAAATGATGGATTAAATTTGACTTCAGTGGACACCACCACTTGATTCAAGGCTTGTATGACAACGGGCAAGCTAAACAAAAAATATCAAAAATAGGAATAAAAAAATAAGATAGAAAAAGTAAGCCAATTTCAAAGTTTTTTATTTAGTTTAATTTAATATGTCCAAACACTTTATGTCATTATTGAATTATTTTTAAAAAAAATAGAAATGATTTTTTTAAAAAAATCTATCTAATAATTAAGTTTGCCCCTGCACCAATTTCATTATTTAAATTACCCAATATTAAATTATATTTTCCATTATTGTACCAGTTATTCACATAATTATTAAGTCATGCTCAAAATCAATTTTTTGCTAAGCATGTTTAGCTAATTGATTAATGAACTTGGTTTAAAGTTTGCTCAATTTTAAATTAAAATCCGGGATAACATAAGGTACAATTATAACAGAAGAATGAAAAGAGCTTAAATACGACTATTTAATTTCTCCATATATTAATCTCCATGGTCTCGTTCTTAGATTTTGTTTCCCACTTGTAATACCCATTATAATTTATAAAGTTAGGTCAATTTCTGCATTAACATATTTTATCAATAAATTAATGAGCTCATAATCCTTAATTAATATAAAATTATGGCAATATCTGGTAGAATTTGAATATATATAATTATGTATATATATAATTGTTCTATATGCTATTATTATGGATTGGCCCAAATTAAATTATTCTAATAAGGTTTAAGTTATTTGGCTATGAGAATTAAATATGAGCATGAGAATATATGCCTATGTAAGACCTTAAATTCGGCTTACTTGCGAACCGAACTGGAATATTATAAGTCATCCGATTAAGTCGGCTAATCTAGAACCTAACCCGAATGGACCTACTCTACACATCTTAAAACAGAAGATAGTCATCACAATGTATGAATAAAATGCTTGAAACATAACATGATACTATATGAATGTCATGTCAACCGAGTCACACTAAAAAATAATCATGATAAAATCTATAAAATTTCTAAAATAAAACGGACAAAGAGTGTTTCCTAAAAATGTAATAATGAGTGACCCTGTCAAAAAATAGTATATAAATATTTAATAAAATATTCACACAATGATTTTATTCATTTACACAATAATTAAATCTGATTTGAATCTTTGACTCAACGGCTAATTCATATTCAAGTGACATTACTAAACTAGGTCTTGACCCATCTGATCATCCTTATTTATATTTAACTATTCATAATGGATCTTAACCCATCTACTAATCATACTCATCATTTAAACACATTTACTAAATAGAATTCACATCATATCATTGATATCAGTTTTATTAACAATACACATAACATGTCATCATATCAATTTCAGTATCACAATTTCACAACTAGAAATATTAAACATTTTATCGTGTGATAGGTATGCAAGAGACATCTCTGCTCTTCCGTCTAGGGTGGCACATCCATATACTGATCATCACCTAGATATATAAGAAAAATATTTTAGTAACGAGTGTTAGTAGTTCACAAATAACTATAACAATCTGGCAAATGAGAATTGATTCTCATTTTAAATAAAACCACATATATATCTTCTGTTGAACTCTCATTATGGCATGTAATGGGGAGCCACCGAGCTGCAGACTAACTAACATCCTAAACTGGCCGGTTTACTTATTTATCTCTCAGCGTTTTCTCATTTTTCTTATCAATCAGGACTACCAGTATATCTTAAGCCTTCTCATATCCTCCATATATCTCTTCTCCATGATATAAAAGCCGAGTACTCTCACACAGTCACCTTCAGTACCCTTTTTAACCTCATGTCTAAACGTACAATGTACCAAATAGTACTCGTAAAACTCTACTTTTTTCGGTTGTAAGGAACTCAAAACATAAGGTTGTTAGGATCTTTCGAAAATGAAACAACCCTCTCACTAATCTAGAGCCTGTTGTGACTGGCATGTGCACCCGCTATTGTATGTGCAAGTCAGCTCCACCATCTCTTATTTCAGTGAAAATTCAATATATATATATATATATCTGTGTGTGTGTGTAGAAGATGTTTATATGATTGGCTCAAAGGCAACTTACAGTGGATCTTGTTTTCGAAATTAAACTCGATGGATCGTATCTTTGAGGATTATTAATCTGGAAAATTATGGGCTAAATGACCCGAGTTAAATAGGATCCAATAAAACACCACTTAACCTATCCAACATCAATAAAACAAACCCCAATAGTGTAAAACGAAGAGTAGAAAATGAATCCTAAGCAGACTAGTAGAAGCTCCATGCAAGGTCATGCGCATAAGCGGCGAGCTCCTACTCTGTACCTGTAAAACCCTGTTTCGGTTCACCCGTGAACCGACCCAAAAATGTCACCAGCGACCCAACCGTTTGCTAATCTACATGATTCGATTAAGTCGACTCGGATCTGCCCTTGGCATTTTAAGACAGAGATGTAAGATGCACAGTGTGGATGAGATGTTTGGGTTCTAACGTTGTCCTATATGCATGTCATCATATGCAAACAAGTACACAAAGAAAACAAACAAATGAAAAGTTCAAAAGATATATCTAATTTTGAAATGGACAGAGTCTTCCCTATAGGTGCAATAGGGGGCACCATGTCAACGACAAATAATATATATTTATACATTAAAAATCAAAAACCTAAACCATAAAAGTGCAATAGGGTTAATTTATCCATGGCAATAATAAATATTTAATTTCAAAACATGACATTTTTATTTGACTTTCATTCTAGTTTCATTACAAAGGCTAATCGTTCATAGCATTTCACAGAGTAATCTAAAACAATGTCATCATTCGCACAGCTTATAAATCATCATTTCTATTCATTACGTAGTGGCAGGTACATGTGTGCAACGGCTTTGCTACTCCTCGCAGTCCTGACAGTGCTCAGTCCTCAAGATTCTCACGTACATAAATAATAGAAAACCGTCAGTAATGAATGTTACCGGTCCAGAAAATAACTAATATCAAATTGGCATAGGATAGCTGGCCCTTTTGTTGAATAAAAACCTCATATACTTCCTCAAGAACTCTCACAAGGCCCCTTTTTCCATATCATTCTCTTTTAATAAGATTCTCTTTCCTTGGTCATTTCATCTATACTCTCACAAACCTCCGGGCAGATATGCTTTGTCAGGTAATCTTCTTACTGCTGAAGTGGCTTCCATAAATGCCAGCTTGGAGGATATAAAAGCTTCTTGGAAGATAACAGGCTGTTCCATTATGTCTGACGGGTGGACCAATCAATCCGTGAGAACTTTGATCAACTTTCTGGTTTACTGCCCGAGAGGAATGTATTTCCTCGGATCAGTTGATGCTTCAGATAAAAAGAAAGATGCTACCTATTTGTTTAGTTTGCTGGACAAAGTAGTAGAAGAAGTTGGGGAGGAAAATGTTGTCCAGGTCATTACCGATAACGCTTTAGCATACAAAGCTGCCGGGAATATGCTAGAACATAAGAGACCACATCTATTTTGGACGTCGTGTGCTGCCCATTGTATTAACTTGATGCTGAAGGACTTTGCAACAATTAAGAAAGTTGGGACATGCATTACGAATGCACAGAAAGTCACTAAACTTATATACAACCACTCATGGTTGTTGGCTCTTATGAGGAATAATTTCACAAATAGACATGAATTGGTAAGACCCGGCGCAACTCGATTTGCTACGCATTTTTTGACGATTGCGAGCTTCCTAGAACACAAGCAGGCACTAAAAAAGATGTTTGTTTCTGAAATGTATTCATCATCGAAGTTTGCAAAAGAAGAAGATGGAATCACAGCTGAAGAGATTGTCTTGAGTGCACATTTTTGGAAGAAGATAAAATTTGTGCATAAAACAATTGGGCTACTTGTGAGATTTTTGAGATTGGTGGACAGTGATGACAGACCTTCGATGCCATTCGTTTATGATGCAATGCAAATGTCTATCCAAAAAATAAAAGAGGTCCACGACATGAAAGTAGAGCGATACAAGTTATTTGTTGATATTATCACCAAGAGATGGGCGAATCAATTTTGTCATCCTCTTCATGCTGCAACATATATGCTTAATCCTCAAACTCGTTATCGCTCTAACTCTACCATTGTATGTTCTTATTTAACTTACATACCTTTATAATTTTTTTAACAATTTCATATTGCTTATGTTTGATTGGGACTAATTTTGTAGCCAAGCGAGGTATATCGTGCATTCAATGATGTCATTTGTCGTTTGGAAGTCAATGATGCAGCTCGATCCATGGCATCTTTGCAGGTCAAGATACTATTATTTTTAAGTTTTGTATGACTAAATATGATTACTAAATTTATTTTAATATTTTGTAGTTGTCCGATTTTGTATATACAAAAGGAGATTTTCGACATTCTCTTCCAATTACCATTAGAAAAGTCCTTCATCCACGTAAAAACCACATTTCTCCGTATTTCATTTTTATAGCAAGCTTATAAGTAAATCAATTTGTCAAATGTAGCATCATGGTGGGAGCAACATGGTATAAGTCGCCCCGAAATGCAAAAGATAGCTATTAGAATACTTAGTCAAACTTCTTCATCATCAGGTTGTGAACGTAACTGGAGCACTTTTGACAAGTATATACCAAAAAAAGAAATTGACTTGCCAGGAAGAGAGTCAATGATCTTGTATATGTTCATTACAACATATGGGTCAAAGAAAACGAGTTGAGGTGGAGGCATAAATATGATGCAGTTAATGAGCATTTGAGTTTAGAAGACTCGTTAGATGAGTGGGTTGGAGAACAGGACAACCCATCCCCATCGGTATGTTTAACTAAAGATTATATCTCATTCATGATTTTCTGTATGAATTTTTTTTGAATTAAAATGAATAGGGTAAGACTTTTTTTATGCAGGATGATTTCTTTGGTACCAATGATGGTGAAGACGAAGCTGCAGTTGCTGTAACACCCCAATCCGGTTTACTCTCAACCCGGACAGGAACCGTTACAAAGGATCGACTACTCGTAAACCGATTAATCTGGTTGACCCAAAACCTAAACGGCTATGATATAACCCTCTCGACGTCTCAAGATGGAGTACGCCGCTAATGCGCAACCAATGTATGAATGAAATGAAAAACCTAGCAAGATGCTACATGAATGTCATGACAAATACCACATCAAAAAAAATTAAAAACAGCAATGAAATTTACGAAAAATTCTGGAATAAAACGGACAGAGTCTCTCCTAAAAGTGCAATAAGGGGATGACCTATTAAAAACCACACAGTATAATATATCTATATGAAAACGATAATTCACACCACAATAGATCAAAATCATAAATATACGTTGCAATAGGGTCTAGCTCCACCTGCAAACCTTGCTCATTATATTTGGCTCATTTGCATCTTAGCATAGCAAAATCTTGCTTATCATTTATAGAACATCCTTCATGACATTCCCAAGCTTTTCTAAAACAAGTTCAAACAATTCTAAACAAGGCATACAAGCCTCACATACACATGCATATATATTCACAATTCATAAAACACAAGCATCATTCAAACTACATCATCTCTTACACAAAAGTTAGCGTGTCGCCAGGCATGTGTGTGCAATGCAATCGCTTATCCTGCGTCAAGGCCGGCATACTCCAATCATCTTCATCACCTACATATATATAGAAAAACGTCAGCAACGATTGTCACTAGTCCGGAAATAACTAATATCAAACTGGAACATGAGAGCAACTCTCATAGAAAGCAACCAATCATATATCTTCCTCAAGAACTCTCATAAGGGTAACTTGTAACGACCCGCCATTTTTCACTATATTTTTGTGGGCCTAGATGGCTACGTGTTACTTAAACAACTACTAAATGCCAAGTATTTTAAACAAGCTATAAAATAATAGTTCCCACAGTCTTAGACCACTTCCCATAGCCACATTTATAACTCAAAGTAAAAAAAAAAAAAGAAGTCTCATTTATTACCCCTTTTCCTAACCTGACTATCCTATTATACTTTTATTCTACCTTAGATGAGCTGAAATCAAACAATTTTGATTGGCCTACATACCCATGTCGGGATCAAGCTCGATGTAGTTCTATTGGCCGATGGGTCAGTCCACCGTGCCACTATAAAATATTGGGCCGATGGGTC
>JAVDBV010069380.1:0-19354 GCA_032619315.1 Piper longum
TGGCGAAGGTGTCTGTATCCATGGTGGCCAAGATAGCTCTGGTGTGCTTGCATGAGAAGCCCGAGCAAAGGCCAAGCATGGAGCAGGTGTGCAAAATGCTCCAGTAATAGTGGACCAGTAGGACAGTCGACACATCCATGGCCAGAGCTAGCTTCTCTTCCCTAGTCAATGGCGAATCGACAGATTTGGGCAAGGAGTGGAAAGACGAACCTATACATTAGCATCTTCTCTTGGTTAACCTTTTGCAAAGCGGATATTGCCTCTTAAATATTGTTAAGTTGAAGGAATCAGTTACACTCTTTCTTTTTCCTCTCCCCCCCCGCCCACAGCATGGATCATTTATAGAACTAGAGCGGCCTTTGTTTGCATATGCACAGCTAAATTTATTGTGTTTGAAAGATCATCAATGTTATTTAATTTGAAAGATCAAGATTCGAGAGCACCGTATATTTGCTCCCTAATTGGAATAACGGGAAAATAAGTTGATTTGTATTTATCTACAGCTTTACCAACAAAATGTCTACAAATGCATGTCACCATACTAAAATTTACAGACATTCTTTTCCTTTCTGTCTTTTGCTAGTGTTACTTCTCTTCTCAAATAACTTGAAGCACCTATAACAAACTCTAAATGTAAATTCATTTTGAAAACTAATCACTGATTAGAAGCGGCTCTTAATCCTCAATAAGGGAATCTCACAGGTAATTTATAATCTATGAATCTGTCACTACTTAAACAGTTTGACCATGGACAATTCTAATTATTGATCAAAACAAAAGTAGCCACAGTTGACTACTGATCGCAACCAGAACTACCAATTTGGCAACTAAATCGATAAATATATAAAAAGTAGCAACAGTTGATTGCTGATCGCTAAAGGGAAAAATATTGTACTTGTCGTTAGTATTATCTCTGAATTAACCAATACTGATGGATGAACAAATTTTTTACGCGCAAAGCTTAATATTTTATTCAATACATGAAATTATAATTTGAGGAAACCTTATATATATTGCATAAACAACCAAATTAAAGATTTCTTCTTAATTTTTTAAATAATAAAACATATGAATTAAAAAAAACTAAATTAATAAAAACAAATTAAAATAAAATTTAGTTATACTAACTAGAAAAGATGTTGTGTTATGCACAACTTATATGTTAAAGACAATAATAATACGATTTTTTTTTATTTTCTTTTTAAGGAAAATAGACTAACTTTTGTTAGTAGAAAGTTAGAAAGTGAGGTGAAAGGGATTCGAACTTGTGACCCTCTTTAGTGGGTTTTTTTTTTTGAAGTTAAGTAGGCTGACTCTTGTGAGTAGGAAATTAAAAATTAAGGTTAGCGGGATTCAAACTTTTGACCCTATGAAATGTGAGGTAGTGTTATTTTATGCTTTATTTTTATTGTATTCTGATTGGTTAGATTTCCTATTTTTCATCGCATGCTAGGATTGAACTCCTCTTTTTTATTAACTTGGCAAGATGTCATGCCATGCACAATGTAAAACCCGTGACTCGACTCAGGGTTTTATTACAGTAAACTTGTCAGTTCAACCGTCGGTTCGAGTCGAGTCAGTTCATAGACCGCACGTTGAGTTGAGACCTGCGTGAGTTATGAGCGATGAGAGTCACGTATACCTGAATATATGATAATAACGTCGAAGAGATGATGTGAGATGAGTTATCATAATATATGAAAGTATGCAGGATTTGATCGTAGAAATAGTTTTAGGCCGAATAACGCATTAGGACACGTTAAAAGCAGTTTGAGTGGGTTATTAGTTATAGAACATGTCATTTGGATGTTGTTGTATTTTTTTTACTGGATTTGTTTCCTATTTTTTTTAGATTTTTTAAAGATTTATTACGAGCTAATTATTAGTTTGACTCGAATAGGAATCGAGTCAATACTTATTTATGAAATTACCACTAAAGTATATCACTTCCTTCCCCGCGATTCGCCGCTGTCCAGGCTGCGTCGCCGCTGCCGTGACACCAACGACTACCCTCTCGACCTCCCCGACATTTCCCCTCTACCCAGCTTTGCCACCGAGGCCAGCCGTGGGCTCGATCGAAACGACCAATCACCCGACCGAACTCGAGGCCGCCGCCAGTTGTCATCGCCACCACGGTTGCCCTTGATGTCACCACCATTAGAACGAGCTCGCCGAGACGGTGTCGGCCATTACTCTCGATTGCCCTGCCGGAACAATCACCGGAAAACCGTCGGGACCCGCTGGAAAACCATTGAACTTGCCGAAAAACCGGATTTTCCTGGTCTTCCACCGAGTTCGTCCAGTCGAGCCTAATCGAACTTTGGACGCCACCGAGTGTCGAATTTGAACTTCGACGCGTGCAATGAAACCCTAGCCGTCGCTGATTATTGACGACACACGAGGTATAAATTACTTTAATTTAATTAGTTAGAATTAATGATTATTAGTACAACATACTAGGATACTATGATTGGACGATTCGCATGCTATGTGTTTTTATGTTAATAAAAATATGGGTGTAAGATTGTGTAATATTAAAATAAATGTTAAGTGATTAATTAAATCGACTAAATAAGTATTTTAATATAATGCAATGTAGAGTACGGGAACGATATTGATTATTATTGATGTATGTTGATAGATGCGTGATGATATGTGTATGCTATAGGGTGTGTGAATGCATCATGAACGGGCGTTAATATTTAGTTTTGCTGTATAGGTACTAAGTAGGAGCTTACTGCCTAGGCGCGACACAACGCTTGGAGCTTCTACCAGGTTCGTTTAGGACTTGCTCTCTGTTTTTACGTTGATCTATAGTGTTTTGTTTAAAACAGGAAAGAAGATATGTCGAGTGGTGTTTTATTGGATCCCACTCTACACGGGTCATTTAGTCGATCGTATTTTCGGATTAATAACCCTCGAGGATGAGATCCCTCGAGTATTTTTTCGAAAACGAGAACCACCGCAAGTTGCTTTCGGGCATATTTTAAGAATCCCTACCCAACCCTATATATATGTATAGTTTTCGTGTTTTCAGTGAGAGATGGAAAAAGGGAGGTGACCATGTCTTCAGATAGGGCATGTGCTCGTCTGCGGGTTGATGTTGGGGAGGACCCACTTCATCCTGAGGGAGGACCCACTTCATCCCGAGGGATCCTTCTAAACTCCGCGTTTGAGTTCCTCACACCCGGAGAATGTGGAGGTTTATGGGTACTGTTAAGTACAACGCATGTCCAGACTTGTGGTTCAAAGGGTACTGAAGGAGACTACCTGAGAGTACTCGGCCTTCGTGCTCAAAGCCAGGAGTGATATGGAGGATGTAGAGGGCTAAGATGAACGAGAATGAGATTTGATGCAAGACGCAATAGATGAAATGGCCGAGGCAAGAGAATGATATGGAAAGGGGACGTTGTCGACTGGAGAGCGACGACTCCTATTAGTGCCCTTGTGAGAGTTCTTGAGGAAGTATATGGTTTTTTATTCAACAGGAGGGTTAGCTCTCCCGTGCCAGTTTGATATTAGTTATTTTCTTGACTGGTAATACTCGTTACTGACAGTTTTCTTATATATATATATGGAGGTGAGGATCATGACGATTGAAAGCTGTCGAGATTACGGAGGAGCCACACAGAGTCGTGCACACATGTACCCGCCGTGTGTAATGTGTAATGATTGTGTACTAGTGTTTTGTGAATGGAGATTTTAATGCGTTATGTTTTGATAAACTGCTTATGAAGTGAATAGATAAATATGTATGAATGAGGAGCCTTGGAGCTCAGACTCGGCTCAGGTGAAAGTGAAAGTGATGATGATTGTATGTGATTATCGATTATCATATTTTACATCATTTTGATAAAATATGTATATATCCTTGTTGTGGACAGGATGACCCCTATTGCACTTTCAGGGGAAACTCTGTCCATTTTTCTATAGAAATAGATATTTTTCTTTAGATTTCTGTTTACTGCGTTCATTTTGTTGTTGTGACCACGTTAGAACCCAAGAATATCACCCATGTCTTGCATGTTTCCATCTCCGTCTTAAGACGCCGAGGGTAGATCCGAGTTGCTTAACCGTAGATTAGCGAACGGTTCGGTCGCCAGTGACACTTTCGGGCCGGTTCACTGGTGAATTGGAACGGGGTATTACACACAACTTATATTATAGATAAACCAACTTTATTACGAAGGAAATTTAATTTTATAGATAGACTCTTATTAAATAATGAGATAGATTGTAATAATTTAATATCTCAAATAAAGATTTTGATTAATTTATCTTAATTAAATGAGAAGATAAATTCTAATAATTTAATTTATTATTTTTTATTATGTTGATAGATATTAATTGGAAGGGAAGATAAATTATAATAATTTGATTTATTATTTTTATTTTTATTGTATTTTGATTAGTTTAAATTCCCATTTTTAATCAAAGGTCAGTATTGACTTTCACTTTTATTAATAAGAGTAGATTAGGCAAGATGTCGCATCTTATGTGACTTATACTACAGATAAATTTTAATTTTATAAATAAACTATTTTTAGATAATAAGATAGAATATAATAATTTAATCTTTTGCATATAGATTATGATGCTTGCATGGATTTTTATTACCTGTGGGGTCCAATATTTTTATTAAAAAATTATAAATAAAGAGAAGAGGAGGACGAAGGGTATATATTGAAGTTGAGGGAGGTGACATGGAATGTAGAGGAAAGATACGCATATGAAGTGATTTACTGGATAGGGCAGAGAGTTGACAGGCATTGGGAGTTTTATAAGTGCATATATATGCACATGTACACGGGTTGGTTTATCAAATTAGGTTGGGAAGGCTGGTTTTCACAAATTGGATTAAAATGAAGGAACACGGCCACGTGATCACAGTTGCAGCGAAGAGGAGGTGGAGGGCGCTATAGTTCATCTTGTTCCATATTTATCAAATTTGAGAAATATTTAGATCAAATTAATGCTTGCACCTAAGTTATATAATGGTTGACAATAAAAATCTTGACTTATAGTACAAGGAATAGTAAACCACCCTGGGTCTTTGAGTTTCGGTGGAAGCTTCCTTTGTAATACAACATTGTATTCCTCATTCAGGGCTATTGTTTCAAAATCTTCCAACTTTTTCTTTTTAGATAATATCTGCTTCAAGAATTTAGCTTAGCTTGACATCTTTTCTAACGCTTTAACAAATGGAATATTGATAGAAAGCTTCTTGAAAACCTCAAAGAATTGCTGAAATTTGTTATCTTCCTTCTTTTTCTGTAGTTTATGCGGGTATGAAACTCTAAAGTACTTATTATGCTACTCAACTGAACCTTTAGGTGGTAAAACCTCAACCAATTCATTCTTATTTTCTTTATTTTGCTCAACTGCCTCTCGGGTAGCTATGGGAATTGAGATATTTTTTTTGTGAGGATCTTCTAATTCCTTTCCACTTCTTAATGTAATGACTTTACACTCTTTACCCTATTCTCCAGGATTTTGAATATCATTAGGGAGTCCACCTTATGGCCTATTACTTAGTGCACTAGCAATCTGACTCATTTGAGTTTTCAAATTCCTCATAGAAGCCTACTGACTTTGCATAAATTGCATGAACATTTCCTCCATAGTTTGTTTCTTTTCCTAAGGTTGAACTATATTTTGGTGAAAACTTGGAGGAGCTTGTTGTTGTGGACTTGACGTTGAAGCATGGTTTCCTTCCCAAGAAAAATTCGGATGATTCCTCCAACTTGGATTATAAGTGTTGGAATAAGGATTATTCTGCTGTCTGGTATAACTTCCAACAAAATTTACTGATTTAAGGTTGCTGACACAACACTCAATAGGATGTCCTTCATCGCACCACTGGCACTTTGTTGCTATCATGTTCACTGAATTGACATTGGAATTCATCTTTAAAGCTTGTATTTGGTTTGAAAGAGCAGCCACTTGTGCAAACAAAACACTCAATGCATCCACTTTGAGAATACCTCCACTCTTCTTCCTCATTGCCCTATCATGCCCCATCTGATAATGATTAGATTCCAGCTTTTCCAATAATTCATTAGCTTCTCTATGTGATTTGCTCATAAGGGAACCAGTGGCAGTAGCATCTACAATGGATTTAGTTTGTCCATTGAGTCCATTATAAAATGTTTGAATCTGAACCCATGGGGGAATTCCATGATATGGGCACTTCTTTAATAAATCCTTGAACCTCTCCCATGCATCATAAAGTGATTCGTTTTCTATCTGCGTAAAACAAGTAATATCATTAAGAAAGTTGGCAATTTTAGAAGGTGGGAAGTATTTAAGTAAAAAAAATCTAGCTAATTCATCCCAAATGGTGATAGAATTAGGCACTTATGAATTCAACCATAATCTTGCACTTTTGGCTAAAGAATATGGAAATTATTGAAGCCAGATAGTTTCCTCAGACACTTGATTCATTTAAAATGAATCAAATAGCCATAAAATTAAGTAGGTGAGTATGAGTTCATGCGCTAATCCTGCGAATTGTCCCACGGTTTGAAGCATTTGGAACATCACCGGTTTCAACTCAAAGTTATTTGCTTCAATCGGCGGTCTGAGAATGCTTGAATGTAATCCATCTAACACAGGTGTGTAAACTCTTCCAGAGCTTTAGTGTCATCGTTATTGGGTACTGGTGGAAGATTATTATACCTTTGCCCTGCCTCCATTGCTCTTCGAATTCTAGCTTCCTGACGTAATCGCCAACATGTTCTCTTGATCTCTGGGTTATATGGCTCTAGATCCTGAGTACCTTCTCCTTACATGCACTTCACAATACCTAAGTAATTAGAAAAAAAAAGAAAGAAAAACTAGAAAGAGATGAGAACAATTTAAGCAAACAATCAAACTAATTTTGATAAAATCAAATTCTAATTTAATTCCCAGGCAACGACGCTAAAAATTTGATGTGGAAATTATAACGCAAGTGCATGTGCCGAATCAAGTAATAAAAGTGATAAGAAAGTATCGTCCCACGAGGAATTAGTAGTAGAAATTTTCAATTACCAAAACTAATTTAACTAATTATACTTAAATAGAAATAAGTTCAAATAATGATTTAATTATAAATTACGACTAAATTAATCTAAAATTGCAATAGTTAGATGATAATTTGATTTCAAGACGACAAACCTACGATTTTAAATTTCACTTAGTGCTCTATATGATTAAAGTTATAATTTTTACCTATGAATTACACATTCGAATCATTAACCATGAGAATTAATTATTTATGACATCTTTTAGATTCACCATAAATTTATCTCTCGCACCCAACTTTTATATCTCTATGAAATTGCATATACAAAATAATACTTTAAGTTTACACGTAACAGTTACCCATGACATATGAGTATATCTCTATCTTATATGTAAATTACCCAAAATAAATGAACAAAAGCTATTTTATTCAATGACAAATCTAATCTTTCTATCACTAGACAAGATTAAATTTCTAAATCAATCAGTAGATGACTAGTCTAATGATAGCATTAACGAACAGAATAAAATAGATGATCTAAAAACACAATCACATAAATAAAAATTAACAACCTTTATTAATCCATTCACTAAGTTTCATTGAAAATCCTAGAAAAAAATTTACTCCATAAAATATTGAAATAAACCCAAGAAATTCATATGTGATAAGAAAGACATCATTAATTACAAAAAAACTAAATCAAAATAAAGAAAAACTCTTTTGGAGAAAATGTCTTCTTCTTCTGATCTAATTTCTTTATCTTCCTTTTCTTTTTTGTGTCGTCTCTCAGCCATCAAAAGTTGTTCTCTCTCTAGATAAAACCCTGATTCAATTTATAAATGATCCAGCCAAATATTTCAAGTGGGTCCACCATGCTACAGTACCCTGGTTGCTGCAGTACCATCTTGACTGATTTCACCCCGAATTAATTCCGGATCATCTCTAAACTCTTATACCTTATTAAAACAACATTAATTAGCACTTTTTACACTAAAATCATAATGATTTTTCGCATTATAAATAATAAATAGTAAACTCTTAAACTAATAAAATTAACATAAAAATTACTTGAAACATGACAAAAACTCAATATAAAATGCACTCAATAATAACTCTTTTACGGAGTTATCATTAGGTTAAAGCTCAGCTCGTTTGATTTCGAGTTCGAGGTAGGTTAGTTCATATATATTGATACTATTTTTTCGTATAATACAAACTTAAATTTAATTTTTAATTAAATTATCTCAAGTTTGACATAATTATTCATAAAAAATAATTTGAAATCATACTTAAATATATTTAATTTGATATCATATAATGATATTGTATAATTTGATTATATTTATATAAAGAAATTTAAGATAAATATGGTTAAAAACCTTATCTATTATATAAAGTATTGAGCTTCGAGTCGAGCAGAGTTGTTCAAATTAGTTTATTATCGAGTTAAACTTAGAGTCAAGTTTGTTCGAGTAAAGTGTCGAGCTAAATCAAGTCCAACTCAATTAAAAGGTACGTCAACTTCAAGTAATAAACTTTTTTTTGTATTTTGTATTTGATTTGATTTTTATTATAAATTTATTTTCTGGTGAGAAGAACACAATTTCTTATTATATAAAATCAATTAATAAACAAATAGAAATGCTAGATTATCTAAAACTCTTAAATTACAAAATCAATAGTATGTTAAATTAGAAGAAATCTATAATTTTTAAAGATTTTTAATTAGATAAAATTGGACTTTAATTTTATTCGTAGTAAATAATAATAAATAAATAAATCTAAATATTAACTTCATTATTTCAATCGTTTTATATTCAAGCATAATCGTTTTGATCATTATTAATATAAATAAAAAATGATAGTTGTATTCTATTTTTAAAAAGTGATAGGTGTATCCTTTATTAATTTTATATTTCTAAAATTTTTAATTTAATCATTATCATTTTGTGTTTTTTAAATATATTTCAACTAAATTGGGCAAACACAATATCATGCAGTCATCAAACATCCTCTCCACCTTCCTTTCCTGCACCTAATTATTAATCCATAATTAATATTTCAAATATCACGCCATGGACAGTACTAAATTAACTTCTATTTTTCAAAGTTAAAAAATAATGATGAATATCTATAGATGTGATTCTAGTTTTACATTTTAGAAATACTCCACGTGAGTGCCCATATCGTTCATCTTCAACGTTCCAAGTTTTCTGATCTTCTGCTCTGCATGAGAAATTATTTGTAATTTGTAGACCATCACATCAAGATATGTACAGAGAGAGGGATGATCAACTACAGCTACTTATTACATACTTCCAATTGACGGCGGCTGTGGAAATCAGCCT
Organism: Piper longum; assembly: GCA_032619315.1. Classification (NCBI taxonomy): domain Eukaryota; kingdom Viridiplantae; phylum Streptophyta; class Magnoliopsida; order Piperales; family Piperaceae; genus Piper; species Piper longum. The sequence continues at coordinate 9,355 of JAVDBV010069380.1, forward strand.
GAAGAAATAAGTGCAACGAGGTGGCGAGTTTGTTGCATGGCCTTCTTTGCATGCACGGCGTCGACTAAATCTTAAGCAAATCGAAGTTGGGTTCCAGTTAATTTGTGGCGTCTAGACTCAAGGCAAACCAAACTAATTTGTACGAAACTTAATTTTAATGGTTTGGACAAAATACAAGTGTGCATATGGATCCGACTCCCTTGCAATTTGAGACTATATATGAACCGTGTACACTCAGATTTCGAATCCAAGCGGAACAAAAATTAAAGTCTACTATTGTGCAAAGATCTCCGTTAACTGCAATACAGAGCTTCTGCTAACCTTAAATAGACTTTTCTTCAACCTAAAATGTACATAACCAAGCTTATTTAATACCTAATAATAATTTTTTTCCAGGTTTGCTCTAAAAGAGATTTCTACCTCTCCTTCCTTCTAAGCAGATGCTACTCTTTATAAAAGGGTCTTTGTATGGGATGCACCTCTTTATAAAAGGATACATTCTTTGAATTGTGATTCTTCAAATTAAGAAATTATATTTAAAATAATGATGTTTCCTAAGGTGGTTTCGATGATCCTAATGATTGGAAGTTTAAAATAACGTCATTTTTAATTTTTCATGTACTTTTGTTATTTAATTATTTTTTATTTTATCATGATATAATATTTTTTTATTATCATCATTTTATATATTATTTTAAAAACTTAATGATGGCAATCTATTTATAAATATTATTTTAGGAGTGTGGTTGTCTAGCTAATATTCTGGGTTTTCTTTTTATGTCAATTGATTGTTGTGTCTCGAGCATTGTGTGTGTGTTTTGGCTAATATTAATTAATTGAGAGAGGTATAGAATATTTCTACCATACATTTAGATGTACAAGAGGGGGTACAAATAACTCGACTTGATTGTAGTGCATGGTAACTGCTAATTAGAAACGGAATTTCAAAAAACAACTATAAAGAATAATTTACTCGAAAATGTCTGCTATAAAGTTGAAACTCGTCGAAAGGCGCGAGTTGCAGATGACGGAGTGCGTCTAATGCGGGCCATTTCAAAAATGGTATCGTGCTCACAGATATCTACCCTTCCAGAAGTTGTATCATAATTTCTTGCTTGGACGGCCAAGGGGAATAAGCGTTGAAGCAGGAAGGCCACCAGGAGGAATACTGAAATGCTTGCCACAAACAAGTACGGGTACTTAAAGCTTGCTAAAGTCAGTTTGATGTAGGAGACGGTTGATATTTTCGGTTCAGGCGCGCAAGATGAATCGTTCGCGAAGACTTTGCGCTGGAGGTCGCACATGACCGAGCTTTGAGTGATATTGAGAACTGCCTCAGACACCGGCGACAGCCACTTCGACCCTTTGCTAAACACCTAAAGAGGACCATGGAAGAAATTAATTACTTCTGATTAATGAAGGCAACCATAATTATTGGAGCGCCTAGCTTCAATTTATCGAAATCAGTTCGATGAAGAATTAATGTTGTCGGCATGATACCTAGATCTCGTTGTACTCATGATATATATACATATAATTAGTTATAGTAGTGACCATATTATAGTTCATAGACAAAAGTATGCATCTAGCTATCGTACTTTTTTCGAGCATGAAAGCGAAAATAGAACTAATGATGATCGATGTAGAGAAGAGAGATCACATACGTATCCAAATCCACCAGTACGATCGTAGTAGTTAGCAATGATGAAGTCGGGGTGGTGCTTGAGAAAGACTCTGACGTAGGGTAGTTCATCTACGATCGCCACACAACCGTTCTTGTCCGGACCATCTCGAAGGGCGTTGGCATATTCCTCAACCGTAGAGTAACTTCGTAGCTGCTGGGGATGAGCACCTCTTTGCAACAGGAATTGGTCCAGGAAAGCTCCTTTCTGATAACCAATGGTTGCATTGTTAGCAATCAAGGCACCCAAGTCTGTCACTTTGGGACGTAGGCTGTCCACTGTCAACATCGACGTCAAGGTAGAGTTATATCCAGCGGCCAACATGAACAAGATGACCATCCACAGGGTAGTGATCAATTTCGAGTACTGACTTTGAAGCCTTTCCGCTGCACCATCGAATTTTCAACATATTATTGATTGATGTTACAGCTTACAATATTATATATAGCTAGCTCTGGAAGAAAATTTTTTTTAAAAAAAAATCTAATATAAGATTCTATGTATCGACTGTGCTCGCGACTTTTATAAATTAATTAATCGTCGGCTTGTCTACTAAAATCAACAAGCTGATTGTTGTATTATAAGTGATGATTTAAAGTTAAGGATTAGGACTCACTCTCAGAAAAGACAGAGACCGTAAATGGTATTATAAGTGATGATTTAAAGTTAAGGATTAGGACTCACTCTCAGAAAAGACAGAGACCGTAAATGAAAAGGAGAAGATCTTTTTCAGATGGTCTACTTTGCTGACGGCCTTAAATGATGGATTTCTTTGGCCCTCAAAGATCCACAGAAGGATTCCCCTGAGGAAGAGCAACGCAATTGTGGCGAGCCATAATTCTGTTGATAGTGGCTTGAGAAACCAGAAGGGCCCTCTAGCGTCCGTCTCATCCACGGCTGCTACCACCATCACAATGTCAGACCTTAAGAATGGTTGGCTGAAATCGACTGTCCTCGACCTGTTCGCGGTAATTGTGATGTCACCCACGAGAACATCGTATTCCTGCTTTGTATATTGTATGTATGTACATAAAACGTCGTCATGAGACTGACTAGAAGACGAAAGAATATGTAGAAAATTTGAAAAGAAAAAAAGAAGAAAAGGAATATGTAGGAAAGGTAATATATGTTGGAATTGAAAATTGATTTGTTGAATGAACGGATTACTCACACCCCTGGCTACTATATCGACAAGACGGTCGTAGTACCCGTCACGCAAGTCCGCCTCGCTGTACATGGTGTAATTGGGCTCCCAAGACAAGTCCTTGGCAGCGTAGTTGAAGAGTTCAATGGAGAATCCGCCGAACTTGCCGGTTCTATTGTCCTGATTGACGAATTCGAAGAAGCCAGTTTTATTGGGTACCAAGATGTTCAATACGTTGGTTGCGGAAGCAGCAACTCCATCTTCACGCCGTCGGACAACACGGCCGAGCTTTTTGCCATCCATGTGGTGGTTGCGGCGCTTCACGCCGTCTAGATATTTTTTTGGTCTCCAATTTTGCAGGCATAAACTGCAATCCGGTGTCCAATACCCCACTCGTCTCCAAGCCTGGCCCACAATTTTGACAATCGCAAATGAATCCGCCATGGCCACCCGTTGATGATCATTCGGCCCGGCTGACATGCTTATATTAAGGGCACGGGCAGATAAAATAATTGAATCCATTAGTTGATTTTCCGAGTCATTCGATTGTTGGCCCCGCGAGATATAGGTTCTATGTACTGCCTCGGCTAAGAGTCGCATCGCATCGTAGGCCCACAAGGAGTAGATGTCCATGCCACTGCCACATACGTGACAATCGTCCGCTTTCATCAACCGCTCATGAAGCTTCTTACCAGCTTCCGTATTTGGCAATTGGCTCCTCATCACTAAGGCCCCCTGCATGCCTTCTTCAATAACCGAAGGTTCCAAGTAGCTCAACAGGTTGCCGACTCTGGCCGTGACGATCCACACACGACCCTCGGACATCATGCCCATGGTATGGGCCTGTTTGAAAAAGGTCGCCGCGAGAAAGAAGGAAACATGGATCACAAAAACACCCACCTTCGTGGCGGCTAGTTGCTTCAAAGTCCGGGAAACAACCCAACCACTGTTGTCGACAAGGTGGGTGAAGGGTACTATCCCATCGTCTTCGAGGGCGGCGATGAGGGAGGGGATGAAAGAAGAAGTGTCATCATCATAGAGAAGGGTGACATTATTCCATGGTTGGGCCTTGATAAGGGATGATATGGCCTTGGCCTGCGAAGAGTCTCGGAGGTCCATGTCCAACAAGTACGAGACCTGTGGAATGTAGGAGGACAAGGTCAGTACCGGCGAGAGGGCAATTAAGGGGACCTTAGCTTGATTGGCGACTTGAGCTACGAGCTGGTCCGGCGCCTCTTGGTCAGTGTTTGACGCTATCAGTGCCTTCACCTTTACACTTGATATCAGATCCAAGGCTGCAGATTAGGGGGAACAATAAACCACAATATTGAATGAAAGCAAAGATTGTAATTGATCGAGTTGTGATTATATATGAATAAACTTACCGGCGGATGCTGCTTCCAATGGGATGCTTCTGGAGTTCCGGACATGCAAAACAATGGTATGAGCATGAGCAGTACTAGAGCTTGGTGATGCATAGAAATCATGGTGACCCATGGCTATAGAGGCATTGGTAACCAATCCATGCGTAGAATCAAGATTTAAAATCACACCCACATCAACGGTATCTGCATCCACAACCGCACTCCCATATGGATGATTCCCGCTTAGGAAGATGGAGAGCAGCATCAGAAGAAACCAATGGGGAAGATATCCACACCCTACCATTCTTCGTCTTGACATCAAATTCAAGCTCCTGATCCCCTTATCGCAACTAACAGCATGGAGTAGAAGCATAGCATCTTCATCTTTGTCAGCTTTTTATTCTAGACACAAGTTGCTTAAGTTCTTAGTTAGAAGAAACTTCCTGCCAATTTCAGATCATTACTTCGTACACTTGGAAGATATGTAGAATAGTCCGCAGAGAGCAAGGCGATGGGGAAAGGAGGTGATTCATGCCGGTCTGCTTACGTTGGAGAAGGATGTATAATTAGTTTCACGATGGAGGCTCTGTTGACTTTAAAAGATAGATTATGTCTTTATTTAATAATGAATTTGACATGACATTACTTATTCTAAATTAATAAAATTGTCAATTTTGATTGTTGTTATAAATACTAATTATTTGGGTATTCTAACGAAAATTTTCAAATTAAAAAATGATTTCAGTAAGGTTATTGATAATATTAATTAGTTTTAGCAATTTTCTGCAACTATTAATTTTAGCTTTTTGTCGTCAAGTTACATATACAAACAGATATACCTAGCTACAGCTGTCATCAAATACAGATGGCTGGCTAGAGCAGATAATTGTCGTTATCAAAATAAAACCATGGTCGGCATCGCCAGAAGCGGTAGCCGCCAAATGTAAGACGATCACGAATCACAAACGTGTCATTAATGCATTAAATTACTTTCTAATCTCACGCTTTGACTACTCACCAAACGAAAATTCCATGCGGCGCTGAAAGTATCACCCTAGGATTTTAATATCTGAATAAACATCTTACGATGTACTAATTACTTAATATTTGTTTCAGGTTTTAAAAAAAAATGTTTCAGGCTTTTTCGACATCTACCTACCCCAATTATATCCATCGGATATAAAAAAAAAAATTAGCTACACCTCATTTTTTTTCACCTCACTTACATTTCGTTTTGATTGGCCACTTTGAACCTGCAAAGACTTCCACTGATCATTTCAATAAATAAAAAACTTAACTTTGTTTCTCAAGAATGTACTATAAAAAAGAACTCAAGTTAACCTCATAATTGAATCTAGTTGATAGAACATAAAAAAACAGTCGTATAATTAAAAATCCAGTAGGTACCTACAATGAAACTCAATTACTATAATTTAAAAATTTATATGCACAAAATTATATCTTTCATCATATATTAACTAGGTTTTATGTAAACCAGTAGTGGCTAGGGGTGTGAACGATTCGAGCCGAGCCGAGCCGAGCTAAATAGGAGTGTGTTTGAATTCGATTTGATTTTTGACAAGCATGTTTAAGTTTGTTTGAGTGATTAACGAGTTTTGATGTATTATGGGTCAAGATGAGTTTGTCTAAAATTCTAATACTTGGGATTAGCTCGTGTTTGGCTCGTTATGTCTTCGAGTCGAGAGAATGTTTGTACTTAGTTCGTGATCGACTTATAAAAGATAAAAATTTTCTTTCCAATACTATATAAGTTCAATTTGACCTCATTAGTATTGACGAACCGAGTCGAACTAAATATTTTTTCAAGCATAAAATTAACGAGTATGAATTCAAGTCGAATGTAAAAAGTTTGCGAGCTCACTTGGCTTTTTTACACCTCTAATAGTGACCCTTATCAAACCCGACTGGCACAATCCAAAATACCCAAGAACCCAAATGTGCACACAATTATATATTTAATCGTAGTTGTTGTGTATTTTGTTAACCCTAAGTATCCAGTTAACTCGTATTGTGAACCTAATTGATGGGACATGAAAAACACACTTATAAAACTTTGTTAATCCAAGCACTAGATTGACTTGTATTATAAACTCGATTGGCAGAAAGTAGAAACACATTTATAATTGTGTATTTTATTAACTCAAATATCCGATCGACTCGTATAATAAACCTGATTTGTAGGATATGAAAAACACACTTATATTAGTTAGTTAAACCAAGAAGTTGGTTGACTCATATTATAAACTCGATTAGTAGGATACAAAAACACATGAATTAAACTTGTGTACTTTTTTAATCCAAATTCCTGGTTGACTCGTATTAAGAACTTAGGTGGTGAGATTAAAAATACATAACTTAAGGCCAACAACGCTTTTTTTCTAGTCAACCAAGTTTTTTCAGTACATGATTTTCTTGACGAGAAGAAAGGAATGAGTTTGATAGGTTGTAAATATATTTTTCATAGGATGGAAGATAAAGTTTTCTTTATGTGGGGTTTTTTTATTCTACGAGCCATGTTTTATAAGAGCTACTAATTGGGTACACAAGAACGTAGTTAACATATGATTGAAGAGATAATTTTGTGTAAATGACTTTTTTGAATTCCAGCACCCAGGTCCCCCAAATTTTAGCTACAACTTAAGTACTACGGTAAAAAATTTTCTCCATCTACTTTCATATTTAGGTTAACAAATTACTCGACTGCAAGTGTGTTTTCATATTCAACCAATTGGGTTTCACAATGTGAAGCTATCCGAATATTTGGGTTCATGAAATATGTGACTGTAAGTATGTTTTTTTGTGTTTTGCTAACCGGATTCACAATGTTAGGTTAAATGGGTGCTTAAATCGACAAAAATGCAACTTCAAGTGTGTTTTTCATGTTTTGCTAACCGGGTTTCACAAAGTGAGGCCAAAATGAAATTCACCTTCTTCCCTTTTCTCTAATTGGGTTTCATAACGTGCGGCGAACCAAGTTTCTTTTCTAGTCAATCAAGTTGTTTTCTTTACTTGATTCTTTAGAAGAGGGGATGGGGGTGAACTTGATAAGTTGTAAGTATATTTTTTATAACATAAAAGATAACATTTTGAGTATATGGCTTTTTTTGGGTTCCACCGGTTGGGTTTTGCACTGCACCAACTGATTACACAAGAATGCTATTAATATATGATGAAAAATATAATTTTGTATAAGTGGGTTTTTTTGGGTTTTAGCTCCCGGATTTCACAACAAGCACCAACCAGGTTTGTATGTTTCTTGTGTTTTGTTAACTTGGTTTCACATTGTGATGTCAACTGAGTACGTGAGTCCTTATAAATAGAGTTAACTTGTTCTGTTTACTAAGATGGTTAGTGAAATCCAAGTAGGCTCCATGCGGACCAATTAAAATGGGGCATAAAAGTAGGGTGTGGCTAAAAATTTTCTGGATGTAAATATAACATTCACATTGGGTGCACAGATAGGACACTGCCGTAGGCTAGATTACTTCTCTGCTTACCGGTAAGTCTATTAAAAGAAAGAAAAGAAAGATAGTTAATTTAGTGTGTATTTGAGAGATAAAGAAAACAAAGGGTTTTAGAAACTAAAGTTCATATTATTTAGAATTAACTACTTAACTTCACTCCTAGTATTATGCCACTACTTAAATTTATTTGGTTTTGGTTGACATAAAAATAATATAAGTGGCATGAATATTTAAAATAGTCAACCTTCCAAAAATAGTTGTAATTAATATATTTTATATAAAAATATTTTATTTTTTTATGGTATGTAAAAATGAAATATGATTGTATTTAAATAGGTACATAAAATGATCATGATTACTTTAAAGTGGATAATCAATATTTTTTCCCATGTGCAACCAATTTTTCACCTTTTCTCTTATTTTTTGAGATTAAAAAATATAGAAATTTTTTTACACATGTGAGATGTAATTAATTATAATCATAATTATTTTGAACGTAATACACATTAAACATGTACTTATTTTTATAAAATACATAAGATATATACTATTGTTATTAAGGTTGACTCGTTTAAAATGTTTATATCATTTATGCTATTTTTTATCTAACCATAGCCTTAATTTTTATCTCAGCAAAAAATGAAAAATTTTTATACCATCCTTTCCACGTGCCCCTTATCCCCAATTGTTAAAATGGTAGTGTGACCAATGTTGTGAAAATTAAAGAACTTAATAAAAATTGAGGATTATTAAATAGAAGAAAATATGGAAGAAGACCAATTAGAACAAAACAATACATTTAAAAGCCTCACAATTACTGCAATAATTGGCATGTATATATCAATTCTTCATTTTGCGCCAAAAAAAACTGCATATCACACTTAAAACCCATTTTGATTTCAAAACAAAATAATTGTAAATTTATTTTAAATTACAGAAAACTCAAAATAAAATCCAATATAAAACAGATACAAATAAAGACCAAATCTCTAAAGAAGTTGTACGCAAACCAAAAAACAATGTGGATAATGTATTTTAAAGTTGCATTATTAAAATCTCATTGCTTTAACAATTTTAATAATAAGTTAAAAAGTAGATCCTTTATGGATAAAATGGGTGCATGCTTATCAAATCAAATTGAAGGATTATGTAAAAACTACGAAAAAAATAATAATAATGAACACAATAATAATAATTTATTTAGATGGGAAATGTTATGTGGATAGGAACAATTCATAAATATTACTTTATTGTAAAGTAAATAAATTTTTACGATGCACGTCATTTTTTTTTACTAGTGTAACCATCTAGTAAAATGAATAAGTTAATCTTGTTTTAATTATTATGGTTTGGATGATGTAAGGCATGGGGTATTGAATTATTAGAAAAATATTAGAAATATTGGGAGCATCTGGTTGAATTTTGGAAGGATTAGGAGAGCAATTGATTTTTTTTAAAATAAAAATTAGGTATGTATTATTAGGAAGGATTTCTTTCTCTCACTATTTAAAGGGTTTAGATGGGAGAGTTTAAACCCATCTTCTACTCTTTTCTTTCTTCAATATTTGAGCTCTCTCTATCTATACTTATATGCTCAAGACGTTTTTCAACAAGGGTTGAAGGATTTGGAGTGAGAAAAACTCCAAGTGACTTATCATTCTACCGTTAAAGGTATGTTTTTACCGGTTTTGAATTAAGAATTTTGATTTCGTATATGAATGTATTGTTTTCATTTTTCGTGTATTTTAAATTTGTATATTTATCTCCTAAAGAGATTTGAGAGGTATTTTCATGTCATTCTATTGTGTAGATAAATAGTTATCATTTTAGTATCAACTGTGCGTCCAGATCTGCACTAGTTCAATATAAAATTCATAACTTATGATTTAGATCTTGGTTTTGTATGATCACGGTATTCATGTTTTCACAAGACATAGATCTACAAATTATATGTTGAACACGTTGATTGATTTGGCTTGGAGAATCATAAAAAGATCTAAACATTGGACGAAAGGTGGCAACTTTCAAGATTCTAGTGATCTGATCACCTATTCCCCAATTTTTACACTTTAATATGATCATGATTTCGTAATATATGTTGTACATGTGTGGAGGCTTTGCGTCATATTATGTGCAAGTGTAATCCGATTATGATTTGGATTCCATCTGTTAGGTTACACGGGTTGTAGGACGTAGGGCTTCAATCATCCAAATTAGTTTTTCATCTCATTCTTGGTATCTCAGTCAACATTCCAGGTCCGTATAACTACTTGAAATGTTGTATATTCCTTTTTGGCAGCCTTGGTCGGCCTGAGCCCAGATTCG
>JAVDBV010069381.1:0-16563 GCA_032619315.1 Piper longum
TAGTCATTATCATTTTTTAATTCTTATTTTACCTATACACAGATAATTTATTTAATATAAAATTAAGGGTATTTTCATAATATAAGGGTATTTTGGCCATTGTCAAATTTGAATTCCCATTTTACCCATACATAAATAATTTATTTAATATAAAGACAAGGGTATTTTAATTATTTAGGGGTATTTTGGTCATTATCAATTTTAATTCCCAATTTATTCATGTGTAAGTAATTTATTTAATATAAAAATAAGGATATTTTAATAATTTTCACGGCGCCGATCCGATTTAAATCGGCCGAGTCCGATCCGACTCGGCCAATTCTCTCAACTATGATTTGATCTGATTCAGTATATCTCTCAAAAACTAATTCTGATTTTGATTCTGATTTTTGCAACTATGCTGTTGCCAACGATTTAATTTAGAACTATAAAAGAATGTGCTGTTTGCAACTCAAAGCCGATGATCACAATCCCTTCCCCAAAAACAAGAAGAACAATTTTCAGTATGTGGTTTTGTTGATGTATTTAAATTGCGTTTGAAGCTTTCTGACTAAGACATTAAATATGCTTCATGATATCTTTACGTAGAGGTTTTATTTAGGCAAGAAAGTCTATGAATCTCGCACTCCTGCGATAACAACTTGTCTTCTATATATCAAGACTCGAGATCTCCATTTGGATTGGGTAAGTTTGTTAAATTTTCTCTATTGCTCCTCCTGAATCAGTGACTGTTTATCATCTTTTGGACAACAATTTTAACAACCCTTTTTAAGTAACTCAATGTTACAAGAATCATGGTATACCCGCGTTGATCAGCCAAGTCCTCCGCCTACATTACTAAACAAAAATAAGTATTAATTGTGATCCACATAATTTGACTTAAGTAGTTATATAAAGACGTTGACGGAGAGCATCCCTGCAGCTTTTTTCATGTTATAATGCATGAATTTATGAGGCCCGCTTACTGCGTCGAGGCAATCAGGTACTACAATGGTCTTTTTTCCGGCTTTGTTGGAATGAAATGGTCACGAGGCAGTCCATTACTTCAACCAAATATATAATTAGCTAGCTCTTGTTATAAGTTGCTCTATAAGCAAATAGTTTAAGAAAATGCCCAACATAATGTACATATTTGTATGGTTTTTTAACAATAGTGAAAAGTTAAATATAAATAATTAATCAATGTTGTGTATTAGTTCCAGTTTGAAAATTACGTGAATGTATTATGTATATACATTCAATCGTTGGATTTATTTATCTTTGGAAGCAACGAGGGACATAATTTAATATTTTTTTAATAAAATACTTAATGGTGTCATATTCCATAAAGAATTGACTTTGAAATTATTATATTGTAACATATTGAACTTATATTGATGATTAGATGCACCTTCCAAGCTGATTTATTGTGCATAGTAAAGCGTTAGATTTTCAGAATTTTGCTTTTCTTTTATTGGTTATTTGTGTTGGTTTCTTCATGGCTTTTTTTTTTTTACCAAACGCACAAGTCTCGAGTTGACACAGTATCTTCGATTGGGCCGCTTCGCTGTATATGTCTTTCTCCGTGAATCTCATGGCCTCATATGCTAGTTTCCTTGGTCAGCTATATATGTTGGGTCTTTTGTTTTTAACAGCCCGTACTCAAGTTGGCCACATTATAACAAGCGTTAGATTTGTCATCATCAACGAAGAATGCTGGACGCATTGGCCCATCTTTTCTTGCGAGGTCTATATGTCATCCAAGAACTGGTCCCAACTGGGCTTTATTCAACTGCTGCCTAACTTACAAGTAGATGGATAGTTTCAAACTTCAAAAGAGCCCTACTTCCCTTCAACAACAACAAAAAATAAAAATAAAGATACAAAAAATAAAAAAATTACATCCAAAATTTCTTTTTCTGAAAGATCATGCACTCATGGGACTTGGGTAGAGGCATTTTTCGTGTGGGCAATGGAATGGCTGAGACGATGTTAACTACACCAGAAAACCATGATCTTGTCCAGAAAACTTTCAACTTATAATATTATAACTCTACTTGTGAGCATATTTTTTAGATATAATATTTGAGTTTATTTGCTTTATTTGTATTATAAGAAAAGTAGAATATACCATTTCCGAAGCTATACAATGAGTGATAAGATACAGTACGGGAGAATACTAAAACGACCTCTGTCTAACAAAGCCATACTCTCACGAATGAACATCTCCATATATATCTGATTTGTATGGAAGCTCACATCTGCAACAAAGTCAAACTCTCGTCTAAAAAGTATAAACACAACGACTCCATTGACTTTTCAGTCGACTCCTTAATTAACAGTGAAATATCAGGTGATCATGATCGATAACCATATGATAAGATGCGAAGTGCTCTCAAGCAATCAATTCAATCCCCTCTCCTCTTTCCTCTATCTTCTAGTTAGCCAGGTTGTCACGAAATACAACAGGTGTCACCCCCAAGACAGACGTAAAGCACATGAGCAGTATAAGTCTGGCGACAAGAACAATTCATTCCCACGTTACTCCTTTATGTAACCAGCTCAAAATGAGGCGAAAATTTAATGTACGATTTAAACCTTTCCAATGGCCATGCATGCAGTAGGTGACCGACTCGGCAGCTTTATAAAAGTTATATCGCAACTACGTCGGGCGGCATGAGTGGCCGAGAGCATGACCATGCATGAGTAGCTTCTCTCAAAATGGTGAAGAATTTGCATTTTGACTTGAAAGTTGAAACTATACACATGACAAGGTGCTGTTAATTATCTTATATCTCTGTGGTTGGGTGTCGAAGACGGACAATCAAATCCATTCTGATAATTAACTTTATTATAAAAGAACTATTCTGCGAACTGCATTAATGTTTTTTTGTAGTCAATAAAGTATTGATATTTGTAGAGTCGAAATAAATAGATTGGCATAGCTAATCGCAAGCATGTTAGCGTCTTTATACTCGAATCTACTAATAATTTAAAATGTTGACGTCGTGTGTTAGTGTCACAGGATTAAGCAAACAATAGACCTTCAATTTTTTCTTCTTGTTAATATAAGGATTATAATTAACATTAACATATAAGTTTATATCAAGGGATCGATAATTAGGTTAGACAAGTGGAAGAAAAAATTGAATTCTCCATCAACAAGTCTGCAACCGCGTTGGACTCAACCAAGCTTTCATTAAATGAGAATTCATGGCGCCTCCAACTGCGCTCTGCCCCCTCCCCCTCTTGCACCCATTAAACTCCCCCACCTAATTTCTATTTAACTTCCACCACCCTCCAACCCTTCTACCACACTTGATCACTTGCTCCACATCAATCAATCTTACCATTTCTTGCTCCCCCTCCTCCCCATCTATCATCTTCCATGGCCGCCGGAGAACACAAGCTACTCTCCACCGAGATTGTGAACAGGGGAATAGAGCCCTCCGGCCCCGATGCCGGCTCCCCAACGTTCTCCGTTCGGGTCCGGCGCCGGCTGCCGGACTTTTTGCAGTCGGTGAATCTCAAGTACGTGAAACTCGGTTACCATTATTTGATAAGCCATGGTATTTATCTGGCCACCATACCGGTGCTGGTGCTGGTGGTGAGTGCGGAGGTGGGGAGTTTGAGCAGGGAGGAGCTGTGGAAGAAGCTATGGGATGAGTCGAGCTACGACCTCGCCACCGTCCTCTCCTTCTTTTCTGTCTTCGTCTTCACGGCGTGTATCTACTTCCTGTCGAGGCCGCGGCCGGTTTACCTCATCGACTTCGCCTGCTACCGACCACCGGACGAGCTTAAGGTAGCTCCTAATCTTTAAAACGAACAAGGCCTTTCAAATTCCATGCACTTTTCTTGTGTTTTGACAGAAGCCGTATTTGTTGGTGAACGCTTCCCGCATGTATGTAGGACAGGAGATTTATTTTTATGATTTGATTGCTTTTAATTGTGTGGAAAACGCATTTATAAAAGCGAAACAAGAATTTTTTCCGGTATACTATCTTTTTTTTATTCTTAATCCGAGCTAAAAAAATCTGAATTACGAGTACAATTCAGGATATTAAGCTCTTCAAATTCTTTTTTTTTTTTAACAACCTGCAATAAGAAATAACCAAGCTAGTACAATTTAGTTCTTGAGTAATAATCGGCTACAAGGTCTTATAGCCAATTTGATTGTAAGACCTAATTATCAACTAAACAGTATAGGTGAAAAGATAAATTTGTTATTAAAATTTTAAAATTTTCATCATGAACATTTAATGAATGGTAACTTCCTTGAAACTGAAATTGCCGGTAAGACCTTCTAGCTTATTATTACTCAAAATTCTTAAAGGTATTAATCATTAATTAGAATAATGATTATGTCCTGTATGAAAACCATAATAGGCTTAATCTTCTAAGATCGTACAAAAAGTGGCATTGCTCAATTTTGATCAACATAAAAACATACAAATTATGAAAGATCTTGAAATTCTTTTTTTTTAGCAGCCTGAAATAAGGGTCACCTAGCTAGTGTTATTAAATGCTTAATTCATACAGGTGATAGTAAATAATTAGATTGATTATGTCCTTATGAAGACTATTATATGTAGGATTAATATTCTAAAATAACGCCAAAAATAATTAGTAATCGTCGACATTGCTCAAATTAACCAACAGGAAAGCATACATTTTTTTATTAACAGTCATTGTTGCTTGGTTCAATCAAATGATGTGCTGTAGAAAGTAAAGTGAATAGCGTGGATCAGATGTTACATACATTTATTGGTTGGCTCGACCACTCAACCCCTTCTTGTTGTATTCAATTGGGCGGCGGCAGCCAGCTGATTTAATGATCAACTTTTTTTAAGTACACCTCGCTTTCAGATGTCTTTACGCCATTGAATTTTCGTGTATTTCAGAATTTTCAATACCTTGACCAACCATTGAATCTTCCCTATAGTTATTAAAGTAAAAAAGTAGTCTGAAGGTGGCCCTATCCTGGGGTCACCTTAATATCTTCACCATCCATCATCGCATGGACGTTTAAGATTCAGTAAAAAGCTAGGGATTTTAATTTTGTCCATACATATGATCTTGGCTGGCCAAGATATGCACTGGACAATAATTTAAGGTACCCTCAGCCTGTCTACTAGTAATAAATTTGCTAACATTAATGCTATAGCCATTGTTGTTATATTACCCTATTAATGCATATAATTGTTATAAGTTGTTTAAAATTAGAACTCCAAAACATATAAATTGTAGATAGTGTAATTAATTGTCCTTGGTATATATATCGCCAATGGAATATATAAATATGTATTTCTTAATTTTATAATTATCCGCCGATTCTAGCGGGGAAAGATAAAAGAAGCAAATTGACATCAATTGAAATTTTTGTATGACGCTTAGCAAGGCAAGGTGCTTAGTTTGGTTTTTATAGAAGCTTTATGCAACAACTCAGTCCTAATTTATTTTGATTGGTTTAATTACTTCTTTAAAAATGGATAAATAAGTACATCTTTAATTTGTTAAATATTGGATATAGCTAGCTAAATAACTATTTGGGGATCTTACATTATAACAATTCAGACTAATTGGGATATTATCTTTTTCTTTAATCCATAAAATTTTGGGAAAAAAATGCATATTTCATTATCTTTTCACATAAACTCAAAATTTTTTTCCAGGCTAAGTAGAATAAAGATAGTAAGTAAGACCAATCAATTACACAGACATGGAATTGTTGATTGTCATTACAATGAGGAGTACGTAGCAATTAGAGAGTGATGATTGATTGTTACGTACAATAGTATAATGTACAAGATGATGGTGAGCAGGTGTCCAAGGCCGAATTGATAGAGCAAGCACGCAAGTCGGGCAAGTTTGACGAGGCCAGCCTCGAGTTCCAGCGCCGCATCCTCAAGTCGTCCGGCATCGGCGATGAGACCTACGTCCCCCGCTCCATCATGGATGCCGGCAACTGCGCCACCATGAAAGAAGGCCGTGCTGAGGCTTCCATGGTCATGTTCGGTGCCTTGGACGAGCTCTTCGAAAAGACCAGAGTCCGTCCCAAGGACGTTGGCATCCTCGTCGTCAACTGCAGCCTCTTCAACCCAACACCTTCATTGTCCGCCATGATCATCAATCACTACAAGATGAGGGGCAACATTTTGAGCTTCAACCTGGGTGGGATGGGTTGTAGCGCCGGGATCATAGCTCTAGACCTGGCCCAGGACATGTTGCAGTCTAACCCCAATAACTATGCGGTTGTGGTGAGCACGGAGATGGTGACCTTCAACTGGTACACTGGCCGCAACCGATCCATGCTCATACCCAATTGCTTCTTTCGGATGGGTTGCTCCTCCGTCCTCCTCTCCAACCGCCGCACTGATTTCCACCGTGCCAAGTACAAGCTCGAGCACATCGTTCGCACCCACAAGGGCTCCGACGATCGCAGCTTCAGGTACTATATATCTCTTTCTTCTTCTTTATCAACCATGCAGTTACTTTGGATAATTATTGGAAATATCGATATTGTTAATTGAATCACTAAATTTTCGTATTATTATGCAAATAATAATGAATTGAGAGTACTGATGTTTAATAAGAAGAGAAGTTGTTTATATTGCTAGCAACAACAAATTCAAACAACTCGTGTGAAGTGGCAGAAATTATAGCAATTGAAGTTGCACTTGTTGATGTACAGATGCGTGTATCAAGAGGAAGATGAACAGAGGCTCAAGGGGCTGGCCATTAGCCGAGACCTCATGGAAGTGGGCGGCCATGCACTGAAAGCCAACATCACCACCCTCGGACCCCTCGTCCTCCCCTTCTCGGAGCAGCTCCTCTTCTTTGCCACTCTCATCGGCCGCCACCTCTTCGGCGGCAAGAACACCCCGGAGGAGGCCAAGAAGCCCTACATCCCGGACTACAAGCTCGCCTTCGAGCACTTCTGCGTGCACGCCGCAAGCAAGACCGTGCTGGCCGAGCTGCAGAAGAACCTGGAGCTCAGCGAGGAGAACATGGAGGCATCGAGGATGTCGCTGCACCGCTTCGGCAACACCTCGTCCAGCACCATCTGGTACGAACTTGCTTACTTAGAGGCCAAGGAGAAGGTCCGGCGAGGAGATCGGGTTTGGCAGCTGGCCTTCGGCTCTGGCTTCAAGTGCAACAGCGCAGTGTGGAGGGCCGTCGGGAGAGTGAAGAGGCCGGCGAGGAACCCATGGATCGATCGTCTCGATCAGTACCCGGTGGCTCAAGAACAGCGCAGTGAGTGATGCTTGCTTCTTCTAACTCTTTCGGTCAATTTGAGATCAGAAAGGTTGTCCGTTAAAATGTTTTTTATTTTTATTTTTATTTAAAAAAAACCGTTTTGGTTCTTTCCAAAACAAGTATCACGGGAAGATTGTTGTTTCAGGGCAAACCAAAATGCGGGGATTGTTTCCAAAAAAAAAAATGTGGTGATTTATTTAATCGTTGTATTGTTTTCCATTTTAATTATCAAGACAATTTCGATTAATGAATCATAATTCTTGCAATTGATTATATGCATGCAACGGTCATATGATCTGTTGGGTTTAATCTCTTAAAATTTATAAATTTAATTGCATTTTAATAAGATTATATAATGAAAAGTAAATATCGAGATAAATCAAGACCATAAATAAACCGAAGTATACCATATTTACAAAAAAAACCCTCCACATCAACTGAGAAAAACTACAGTCAAAACCAAATTTATTATCCTCTCTTATTTATAAAAGGGAGAAAAAGTTCTCCCCGTGTTTTATGGAGTAAAAACCCACCCGGAGAGTCATCCACCAAAACGTTGCGACCCTAGCCGTATACAATAAGGAAACAACCTTTCCCGGAAAAAAAAACGGCCTCCCATCCCATCCCATTGCCGAGCAAGTTGCCGGCCTTACTTAGATGCCTTTCTCTTCTTTCTCTTCTCCATCATCTCTTCCTAACCCATTTTTTACCTGAAAAAAAAAATGCCGCCCATCCCTTTGCCGTCTCTTTCCGTAGGAGCCTTATCTTCTCCATAGTGGTAAAGGCGGCAAAGGAGAGGAAAGATCCAGTCCTTCCGTCATTCTCATACTGTCGCTATCCCTCGGTGTAAGTTCTTATCCTCTTTAACATCTCTTTACAATTAAAATAGATGGCTAATTGTTCTCGATTTTAAAGTTCCCCAAGCATGATCAAAAAGGCAATTTACTTGGAAGCATCTGATCAGTTATTTTTGTGGTTTTAGTAATAATAACGTTTGCCCCAGAAAAATATTGTGCAGTTGAAAGTTTGAGTGAGTATACTATTATACTATGTACATTTTATTTTTCTATTCTTATGGACCTCAAATTTAATATGAATGAATGATATTGGCTTGTGTTCCTTTTTTTCCCCTATATAGTGAGATGGATCTAATTTGTGGTTTGTAATTTTTTAAGTTGACCATAAATGGTTGTAGAGTGTATTTCACAAGTTGTAAGGGGATATAATCAGTGGCAGAATTGTACAATTTTTTCTTCGATAATTGTTATTTAGCCAATTCTTTAAAAGGTCATGGTTTTTTCCCCCCTACGAACAAATATAGTGAGACAGTTTTCATGAGGTGTAATATTTTAGTAGAGATGGGCTCAACTTTAGGGGCCTTTTATTATGTCTTATTGAATCTTTCTGATTGGTGCTGGCTTATTTTCATGTTAATAGCTATAACTTGAGATGATTTATGTTTGCTATTATGGAAGTTTACGAGCATGCCCATTCCTTGCAACATTTGATTTCTTTCAAACGCACCAGCTTGGCTTCACTCCTTTGGTGTTACTATTTTTTTGTCCTACAGTTTTATTTGTCATAGACCAATCAACTTACTTGACTTTTTGGGCAATGTTGCAAATGCAATATGGAAGTTCAAGATCATCAAGATGTATCCTTTTTGTCATTATAATTTAGACTGACCTAGACCACCAATTGCAAAAATTTTGAATATCCTTGATGGTTATGCATTCATCTCTTACATCTTGGCAGAACAACTTTATTTTTTGTAGAGGCATCTACGTGTTTGTCCAACATGGCAATGGAGATATATGGCGAGTCTTGTGTGTAGAGCGTATTTATTCTACACTTATAGATATAGGCCTAAAGGTGGTTTCTTTTATCCCCGGAAATGGGTTGGAAGGGGAGGAAGATATATACATAGGAACCTCAGAATTGGTCAAGGCTGAATCACATGGTTCAACAGGGAGGGCAACACATTGGTTGACTTATAACTGCTCACTATGTATATTTTTCATTCATTAAATTTATCTTTTATGGTGTATAAGATATTCATAAGATAATTATAATTTTGACTTGAAGTCCTCGCTGTATGTGTGTGCTCTTTATATTTTTAATGGTTTTCCTGGTGTTTGATTGTGTGCCTTAATTGTTATTAAGGTATTTACAAGATAAATGAATTAATGTTTTTTCCCCTTTTTCTCCTAATGAAAGTATGTAGTTCCACAAACTTAGCGAGAAAAAAAAAGATTTGGTGTTAGTAGTTGTATCGATTTGGTTTGGTGATATTACAAGTTGAATACATCCATTGATCTCTAAATTGCATTTATTTACCCAGGAATTTAAATGCTGTAATTCACACCATTGAAGGCGTAGCTCTTTTTATGGCTGTATTTTTTTATAAATAATACCATTATTTATTTTTTAGTCACTACATTTTCAATATCTGTGTCCACTAACACTGATTATTAACGTTTAATTTTTAGTTTATTTTTGCCATGTCATTTTCAAATGACAAAATAGTATTGAAATTTATGAGTCTTAGATATCTTATGTACGAGCTAAATCACCAAACAAAGCCTTTCTCTTTTTAAGTTTCCCTAATTTTCCTATGTCTCCAATGCGTGCTTTTGTCTTTGCTTCATTTTAAATTTTTTTGAGATGTCCTTTGTCGTTAACGTTTGTAATACAGGTTGTAAATGATAAATAAATTTTCAGGGGATTATATTTATTGGTAGGTGGTTCGAACCGTGCCTTTCCCCACGCCAAATTACAATAAAGGGTTTTTTGGTTGGCATATAATAGTGTAAATGAAAAAATAATTTCATAAGAAATAGAAATGTAATAAAATGAGATGACATGAAATTTGAAAGATTTTGTTTACATGTTTGGATAGTAGGAAAATTAGGTGAAATAAAATTTTGTTTCTCACGTGCGTCTTTTAAAATTTCTCTCAATTTCTTTTACTTTTTTATCAAAATTTTTATATAGGCTGACTTTGATTGAAAATTAATTTTTTTTAGTAAATTTCTAGACAACAAAACACACGGAAATTTTTTATATCCAAATTTTATATTTCTTTCCTATCATTTCATGACAACCAAACGTATCCTAAAATCCTAAGTGATGATCAGCTACCATCTTATAATTACAATGGTGTAATGTATGACTTTTTGCATTATAATCAATAATCCAATAACTATCGCTACCGGTTTTAAGTTGCCTGCAGTGCCAAGTTGTTTGCCAGGCGTGGAAGTTAGATGTTTTCTTTTGCTACTTTTTTCTAAAGAGCCATAAATTTTTGTCCGGGAGCATACTGAAGGTTGCCCTCCCTCATAACCTGTAAGTATATGTAAGGAGGGATGACATTTAGAATGGAAAAAGCTATTGATTTGTAAGAGTGCAATTGATCATAATTTTTTATTTCTTTTAGTTTTGAAGAGGTTTATTGATATAATTTTCATTGTAATATGTAAATAAACTTCCACAAAAGTTTGTCATATTCCATTGTAAATCAACAATTCTTATCTAATATAATGTTGATTTATTATAACAATTATTGTCTTAAATTAGTATTTTTGAAGTCACTTTAAGAATATATGACACAGCCTATGCATCACATAGGTTATTTGGCTAGTGATTATAAATCACACCCAAAACATACCAGTAAATAACCATTTCTAAATATGAGTGAATAACTACTCTCTGACATGGATCAATTACAATCTCTTAGAGATTATTAACAAAAATTAGAGAACTTGAAAGATCACAAATATTGTTCTTGGTGGAACACGACAATCGATTGATGATCCGACGGAGAACTCCATCTCCAAAAATTGATTTCCCCCTATAATTGTCAATTTCTTCTTTTTCTCTCTCAAAGCCAAAGCTTAAGCACCTCTTATCCCCTCTGATCTGCTCCCAAATTGTCTTTTTTCTGAGAAAAACTACAAAATGGGGCTTAAATAACCACCCTTAAAAAACTGTCCACAACCCGAACCAACTAAATTCGAATCCTGGTGGTTGCAATGCCACGCTATGAAATGAGCGTTGTGGTGTTTTTTTTTTCTTTGCCTTTACTTTAGCCGGGTGCTAGCACTCGGGTGCTGACTCGTCAGGCCGCTAGGGTGCTAGGCAAGTGCCCTAGCGCCTTGTGTCGCCCTGGGACTCGGACATCCATCCAACACCTAAACGCTGGATTGCAGTGCAAGGGTGCTGGCCGGGGCGTCCTTGCACCCAAGCTCAAGCGACACCTCCCTTTTTCCTCCAAGTTGGTTTCTTATTCCTTGGCCTCCTTCCCAATCTTCATAGGGGAAGAAATTCCAACATGATCCTCATTAAATCATTGTGCCACCTTATTCCTCCAGCTCCTAATCAAGACATTGTGGGGAAAAGTTTAGGGGTGTGGATTCAATCGATTTTGAATGGATCAAACCGAATTAATTGAAATTCATTCAACAATTAAATTTCTTGAACGAAGCCGAACCGAATTACTCTTAAAACCAAATTAAATTAAAATATTTTGGTTGAGTCGGTTCGTAACAGAATTACCTAATTCTTATAAGTTCAAAAATGTTTAATTATTTAATTCAAATTATATCATTGTTTTAATGAATATAGCCATTTAATAAATAATTATAATTGAATATTCCTTATTAAATAAATGAAAGTTAATCATATAAACATTATAACTTCATGATAAATGATATAAAACATAAATTTTGGATTTTTTTAAAAAAATTGATTAATTCATTTATTTTACTTTAGTTCGGTTCCAAACAAAAATATTAATATACATATTAGCTTTTTTTAACGGTCCTACTATAAACCAAACTGAACTATTTCAAAATGAAATCGAATAGCTAATTGGCCGGCTTTGTTCAATTCTTGATTTTTACCAAATTATGCTCACCCCTAAGGAAAATAGAAGAACATCCTATGTTTCATACCTTTTATCATCATCGTCAGACGAATTTGATTGTCTTAAAAGAATTACCAAGCCGCGGGAACACCCCACAAGATAGATGGCATTTAATATAATAAGATCAATACCCAATAGCCTATCGGGACTGAATACAAAGTATTTATTCGGAAGCAAACACACCATCAAATGAAAATTTTTACTTAGCATGATTAGTCTGTTGTTTGACATAGCAATTTAGGCGTTAATTGATATTCTAATTCTAAGATTATCATTATCTATTTCTTTATGTACTATCTATATAAAGTCTTCTATACGATATAATAGTTATTATTGTTGGGCGTAGTTTTAATTATAATTCAATAAATGTGAGGAAAATATCAAAACCATGCTTTTCTTTATTGAGATAAACTAAAAAAATCTTATTTAAGGATGTATTAATTACTTATCCATCCGTATAAGGTTACGAGTCTTATATTATTCATTTATCTATCAAGAATACCCCCTACACATTGATTGATACATATAATTTTCATGTATGTATACTTTAAAGATTTTGGATTCTCTTCTACTGCGTTTAAGATATAATTTTTGTGTGTAATACCCAATTTGGTTCGAAGAACGGACCAAATTATGATGTTATAATACAAAAAGTTATTCATTGGACTACCTACATATAATTTTATAGAAACAAATCTCAACTTTTAAAGAGACTTAAAATGATAATTTTACAAGACTTCCATACACAATGTGTGCTTATCATACTACTTTAGATATACTCGTATTTCTAAGGGTCTAATATTAGTCTTTTTGAGTCACAAGAAAAACAGCACCTCACCTGCAACCAAGAGGAAGACTTTATAGATGCAATGATCACTTCGAATTATACAAAAACAACACGTCTGATGCAACTAAGAGGTTCAACTTTTCATAATGTGGATGCATTCCAGTTTTTATACTTAGTTTCAACTTTTAAGTTAGGTAATTTTTTTATATGATGTGATCTTGTAGTAAAATAAATATTTGGTCGTAGTTACCTGTTTTATATACCCCGTATAGAGAAATTAAATACAAAAAGGCATCATTGTGTGTCAGGGCATCAGATCCTAACACTCGGTCTTCACGTGGGTCCTTCAAGTAGCATGGACCATAAGCTTCTCCGATTCACATTCTTTTATCACACACACACACACACACACACACACACACACACACACACACACACACATACATACAACTGCATCTAAATATATCTTGTGTACCTTAATTGCTCCTCGTCATGTTTTAATATTTTAAGGCTTACACACCTAAATTATCATCATTTTTTTTCATATTATGCATCAATTTGCTATCAAAACTATATATATTTTTTATTGAAATACAATGTATTAAATCAAAATTTATAATTGTAATTTAAATAAATTTAATATTTGGCCAAATTATGTGATCGAACCCTGGTCGAGCCCGTGCCTTCAAAGCTAATCATTAGAAATATTCTACGGTGGTTCCAAGATCTAACAAAAGAAGATAAAGAATGAGAAGATACGAGGGTTGGTGAAGATTTTGGGGGCTTAAAATGAGAAACAAAAAATTGTTGAGCAGGTGAGGATTTAATGACAATAACCAGGAACTATACATGGGAGAATTATATAAAAGTTGTAACGACCCGCCCTAACTAGCTCGGGTGTTACTTACAAAGTTAAATTATGTAAACATAACATGCAAGAACATGAATTCTAATACGACAAATAAGTCTAGAATTTATAACTCATAAAAAAATCATGTTTCTGATAGCATATGACAGTATATAAAATAACCGTCCCATAGTCACATTTATAACACAAGAGAATAAAAGGAAGTCCAACTTATTATCCATTCATCAAGCCCGAGTTAGTAAAAGAATCACCAATCATACTTTTATTCTTCAGTCTAAAGTTGCTCATCTGCGGAGGCAATTCCGTGTTAGTGACAAAACTACTAAGCTGTATAATTAAATGAAGCAAATCAATATAAACCCTATTATCGTTTCACAAGTCTTTTAGTAATTATGAGCATATGCTGAGCTCCAATTATATTGGGAGGGGTGGCCACCCCATCCAGTTGTCATCCCATGCATGTGCACACACGCTACGTGGCCCGCGGCCTATAGTTATCAATATTTGTCATTGACTCACCCTCTTGGTATCACAAGTGCATAATGAGCCTTCTTGCACCACCACACCCTGTCACCCCTTTCGACACGGGGCAAGTATTCAATCTTTCAGGGAGTGCTGCCCTGCGTCGAATTGAGTCGACCCCGGTTGCGTTCCAGCGCATGGTGGTCAGATACTCTGGTCGACCAAGACTCCCGCATAATAATTTTAAAGGGTGTGGCTTCGTGTCTGACTAAGTCAATTCCTTGACCCTCGTTGCACTCGGTACATGGTGGTCGAGTCTGAGCTCAGGCTGACCAGGACTGCCAAAAAGAAAAATACAACATTTCAAATAATTATACGGACCTGGAAGGTTGACTTATATACTAAGAATGAGACGGAAAACTAATTTAGATGAGTAGAGCCCTGCGTCTTAAGTTGATGAGTTCAACTTGCGTAACCTACATCGAAACCCATTGCTAGATAAAATACTAATGTCTCTATATAATACATGCTTATGGTGTGTGTTCATATCATCAATACATAAAAAAAATAAAACAATGCTAACAACCTTAGAAATAAATAAGTGGCAAGCAAATCAAGACATTATAATAATAATTAATTAATTTATAAATAATCAAGGAATACACTCATACATACTTAGATAAATAATAAATAGATGAGCATAAATAATACTCTAATAATAAAATAATAATATAATCATAGTATATAAATACATAACTAAACATGAGTAAATATTATATATATACTCGTGTTAGTAAGCATATGACTAATTAAATAAATAATACAATAATACTTCAAAAAAAAAACTCATAACATTAAAACATGCTAAACAATGTGAATATGCATCTAAATTAATGTAAGGGTTCTCGAATTACAAAAATAGTCGAGAAACGGCTAAATACGAGCTGAATCAGATCGAACCAAGCTGAACCAGACCAAACCGGATGGGCTAAACCAACTGCTGGGTTTGGCTAGGTAGGTTGATGAACAAGGACATGACGAACTCGGGTAGATGACACAGTCGCCTTCAGGCGAATGCGATCATGGGCGAACGGGTAAACGGGGTGTGACAGTACGCGTTGCCAGAAAACGTTGACAGTGGCGCGGCTGGTGGTGCCGGCAGTTGCGTTCGAAAGAGGGCGTGATGGCGGAGGTGTTGGTAGTGATGATCGGAAGAGTCAAGCCACAGGCTAGCCGGAAATCGGCTGTAAAGGTGGGAATCATCGTCGTGGGTGGCAGCATCGCCGGCGGCGATCACGACCACGACAATGGTCATGGGTAGTATCAAAATGTAGATATAGATGAGAGAAATCCATCGGGGTAGTTGGATCGGCATATGGCGCCTAGCAGATGCTAGAAAATAGCCTAAAACAGTGACAGCGGCGGCATAAACTGGCTCCAAAAACTCCGTCATAGGCGGTGACTACGACGGTGCTGGTGGTCGTGAGAGATATGACTTAAAAGCTGGCCGTGAGGCGGTCATGGGGGTGCTGGTGTGGTGGCCAGGGATGAGGCGGGGACTTGCCAGCGGCGAACCGAAGTGGCGGCGGTGTTAATGAAATCGTGGGAGATCTAGATTGAAAAATCTAGGGTAGACGTGGATGGCTAGGGTATGTAAAAAATACCCCAACACTCATATTTCATTTAACCGGGTAACCAGGTAAAGAGTAAAATATAATATTTAACCGGGTAGAGAATATAATATAATTAATCATAATAATTTTTCAACGTTCGATCCTTCCCTGATCGAGTTGAATATATATATAAAAAAAAAATTTCATAGTCTTTACAAAAGGACTACATTAACATGAAGGAATGGGGGGATTGTACGTTAAAGAAAAAGGTTTTTACATAGAAGAGAGAAGAGAAGAAAGAGAAGGGGAGGAGCCCCTCGCTGGAGATCCATCTCCGGCGACCCCCTAGCCCATCAGAATTGAGAAATTCTATGGCTCAAATCTTTAGTATTCTCTTATTTATCACCTATGTCTACTATTTAAGTATAATGCCATCGCCTATTGTGAGGAAGCCCTGGAGAAGAGTTTCCACCTTGTGATTATTGCCAGGAAAATATGTTGGTGCCATGGAATCCATCTCCTTGCCAAGAGAGAACGACAGCCACCCAAAAAAGTGAGTTGCTAGTAAAAATGGGGGACAAATTAGAAGGAATTCTTGCTGCCGAAAAGGAAATCCTTCATGGCTGATGGTTCCCGAGGAGCGTTGCTACAACCTAAGTCTTGCTGCCAAGAA
>JAVDBV010069382.1:0-18340 GCA_032619315.1 Piper longum
TTTTTGTACAGACAAACTTGATTATTATTCATGATTGAAGAGTTACACAGGCTAGCTGAGTAATATGTAAGTTCTTCATCAAGAAAAAAAGATGAGTTTTGGTGTGAAATTTATACAAATAGGCTAGATAAGATTTATTTTAGGACACACATGATTATCTAGAATCAGGCAGGCCATCAGGATTGGTCTGATCAGCGGCAATTTTTAATGGTTTAGTTGCTTCACAGGAAAATTACATTAACTATCGTCCCACCTCTGCAAGTAAAGATGACAACGGAGTGAAGAGAATGAATTTGCTTGCTCAATCTGCAGAATCTATTAGTGATGGAGATATAATTGGTGTACAAATTCGAAGATATAGACAATGGCAGCTGTCTGTGTCTGCCTCCTTCGCCTCTTGTATTGTCCCGTAAGTCTAATTGCGTTTTTTTGTTGTCACTTACAGTAGTGTGCTACTTTTCTCTTGTTATCTAAAATTCTGGTGATTTTTTTTTTACTAGTGCTGCTTTATTGCATGGAGCAAGGGAGACACTGGAGCCGGTAAAGTGCTATCCACATCCTGGAATGTCTTCATGAAAATTTTACTTCAATTCCTTTTTTTGGTTTTATAGTGATAAAAAAAACAACTTTAAAGATGTGCCATGAACAAAGTTGTGTTGTGGTCAAACTAGTTCAATTTCTTCATTTGTTATGACTGGTCGAACAAGTTACAAATGCTTGGGAACGCCCATACTGAGCTCATCTGATCTATCAGAATTACTTCAAGATGAAATGAAAGCGAAAGTCAACATTTAATTCCACATTTTTTTACACTAGAAAAAGTTATAATAAGCCTGATATCAAGAAATGGCTTTGCATATGTAAATGACTTTAGGGGCGAATAATCCAGCACAGCCAAAGAATGCTTCAATTAAGAGAAAAGCATGGACTTTATTTCATGTAGACTTAAATGGGAAGGATAAGTCATAAGTGGCAGGTGGAGGGGTAAGCAGATGGTCCTCATCATATGGGGAAAGGCTCAATATGGTACTATTTTATAGAAGCTTAAAAGGAATTATCTAGAAATGAGACAATTTGGTATGTATTTAAAGGTGAAAACATGTAGCTTGATTGAAATTCAGTTGTCTATATCAGTTCCCATGTAATGAATAATACATTGCAATGTTGATCTTCCAGGGTGAAAGGAATTATAATAGGTTTGGTGGATGGCTTGGAAAGAATTCAACACAAGGTAAGAATGTTAGGCTTCTGGAGGATGCTCATCTCCACATTCTCTCTTCTCGACAATCCACTTCAGACAGGTATACATTGTACATAAATTTATTTTGGAAGTGTTTCAATAAATCTTGTAATGCAATTTTTTGATTGACAAATAAACATAATGCCGGTTTTATCTCCTTGTGGCAGATTTTCTTGAAGTAGTACTCATGAGATATTTGATTAAATTGGCATATCTTGAAAGATTTAATTGTCTGTTTGCACAGCACTAATTTCGAAAGATTAGCTGCCAAGGTCTATGTTATGTATTTGCACTTCTGTGCCAGTCTTTCATTTCTATCTTGTGCATGGTCCCAGGGAAACTCTACGTCTGGATTACCTTCCTCTTTTTCTAAGAAAATTGGTTGATCCCCTGCGGACTCTACCAAAGGTTGGGTTTGTGTTGATGTTAGCTGTTTTTTTATATTTGTTCGTGAAGTTCTTACAAAGAGACTGAACCCATGAGCAAAATTAACAGGATACTGCTATTAAAACAGTTGTGGAATTTATGGACACTTACTGTATTAGTCAAGAAGACTTTGACACAGTTGTAGAGCTCTCCAAATTTCAGGTATGCATCTGATGTTGGGAAGGACAGCCTCAACAGACTCCATGAAAGTTTGACGATACATTGATGTTCGTAATTTTTAAGTGTATGTAAACATCATTTTAGTCACCAAATTGTGGCAACTCTCACACATGGTGATGACAGTTTCCCCTACTTCTTCCTGGGGCCTTGGGGGATTGAACTTTGGTTTCTTTCCTCATCCAGTTTGTGCAAGGAAACTGTTCTAGGAGATTGACATTAAGGATTGTCTTTTAAATTTTCAACTAAACAATAACTAAACATTATTGTTAACTTGTTAATTCACGGATCAATAAATGAAGCCAAACTAGTGAAGATTATTGTCAATGATTTGGCCTTTAGATAAATGGTGATCAATTTTTTTTAACTGTACTACATATTTAAAATGAGGTTTACACTCATATATTGAGAAAAAGCTAGTCGTAATATTTTCTTGCTGCCTTGTTCTATGCGTGTGGGCCCGTGGCATCCCTAAGTATATGCTTTTGTTTATGGTTTCTCACATGTCAGAAGCATTCAAATCCTTTGGAAGATGTGCAGCCAGCAGTCAAGGCTTCACTAACTAAAGCCTACAAGCAAGGCAGTGATTTGCGAAAAGTGCGAGCAGCTGACTTGGTTTCCCTTCCTGGCATAAAAAAGGCTCCGAAAAAGCGGATTGCAGCAATTATGGAACCAGTTGAAAATGGTTTAGGAGAAGAAACAGAAGATAAATTAGCAGCTAGTGACGAAGAGAACAATTCTGACGCAGATGATCATGGTAATATTCTGCTATTTCTTGCATCTACGTGAATGCTTTGTGTAACTAAATGGAATGCCATCAATTTTATAAATTTTTATAAATTTTAGAAATGTGGAAACAATCACTATCTAATTTTTTCATTTCTTTGCGGCAGATGATGGCAGTAGTCCTGAACAGCGAGTGCACCTGGATCTCCAAAGTGATAAGAGAAAAGGTGTTTTTCAATTTCATCTTGTACTTTTCTACTATTTTGGTTAGCTTATAAGCTTTAGTGTTCTTTTTAAATCAAAAATTTTCAACCCTCTGCTCTTGAGGTTCCCAATAGGCTTGTTGCCCTATATCAAGATTTTATCTTTTTCTGAGGTCCTTGGGTTACATGTTATATTGATATGGGCCAACATATGGTATGGGATTTACAACAAGTGTTGAATTTTCCAACTCAACTTGTTTTTGGAATTACACCAGTTGCTTAGGTGAAGCGTGGTATTATTATGGAAGAAAGGTGGTATTTGATTAAAAATTTTAACCTTCTGCATCCGGAGCTATAAGTCTTTATGTAGTTGAGAAATGGCATAGCTTGGTATAATGTGATTTGAAATGCTTATCATTGCTGCTATTTTACTCTCCAGGAATCCAAGTACAGTTGGAACTGAAGAGTGCCGGAAGTTCTAATTCTAAGCAACCGCCAGCTGGGAAATCCAAGCGTCCAGCTTCGAGAAAAGGTGAGAAAGGATCTGTTGCGGCAGCTAAAAAGAAAAGATTATAACACTTGGGATTGGGTTCTTGTTAGCAAGCTTGGGAAGCCGTTTTGCGGATGGTGCTTTCCCCGTTGGGCATTTTGGCTAGTTTGATGTTTATTTATAGGTGACTGTTTAGTGTTCATATATAAAGAAGATAAATCTGGTCAGATATATGGCTCTATGGCCGTAAATGCTGGTGTAGATATAAACTTTTGACAACTGCGAGTTTTTGTTTCATTAATGACATCGGCCGTCTCCTTGCAGTTTCTGTGTATAAGTGATGGCGTTGATGATATTTTGCCAATGTTTGCTGTTGAGTTGCTGACACAAATTTCATGGTGCAAAATACACAATGAAATTATTCTCAACTGAATTTCAAATTTTAAAATTTTGCACGAAAATCATTCATAATGGGTTTCTTTGTAACTTGGAGGCCCTGAAATTGACCATGCACATTCGTTCTGATGTTGATCAGCCATGAAATTGACATGGTGAGCACGGAAACCAACTTGCATCTTGTTGCTTGGGGGTGAAAAATTACATCTTTCTAGAGGGGTTCAGGTCTTTTGCAGGCCGCAACTCACAATTCAAACATAGTTATGTCATTCCTAGCTTCAAATTTCTATAGAAAATTGAAATGTGATGCACAAGAACGGATGCCATCTTTCTACAAAACAATCAGAAACACGGTTTGCTCATTTAATCACTACGATAATGGTCCAACCATTCCTTGATCGTTACAATATAATAGTGGATTTAAGTACTATACATGCAAATATACAAGTCGATTAAAATCATGACCCATCCGGTTTAGATTGAATCCTCTATTTTTTCTTTTTTATTATTATTTTTTTTTTTTGGTTTTCCTGTTACCCATTATTTTTGGAGTGACGCAATGGCAGCACCCCCAACTTTCGAGGCCACCATACATCATTCCCTCAGCATGCTATATATCTGAATAGGAACAAACAGATTTTTCAAACACCTAAAAAGAAATAGGAAGAACAGATTAGCCAGTAATAAAATAACGGAATAAAATGTCAATGCTTTATTATTGATGACAATATAATATATCCAATCATCAATACTACTAGAAGTGATTGATCCCATTTGGAAATGAATTTGTATAGATTACAAAATACCAACTTCGTTATAATTTCATGAGTAAAAAAACCGTTAATAAAATTGTCTTAAAAGATTTCTTGTTGCAAGTTCATTACCCACTATGAAAAAATCCAAAAGGAATTGAGAATTTAGACTACACATTGCATATTTACTGTGAAACCAACAGAACCAACATGGAATAGGTATGCCACAAATATTTGAATCCACCAGTGGCACTGTTAAAGAATCAAGGAGTGTATAACAGAGATTACATGAAAATGAAACGTAAGTTATAGCTCAAAAAAATAATGTAAACAAATGATGAGGGGCATACCTATTTAGATATAACGCTGAGAGTGCTTATGACTTTTTTGGTGAAAAAAATTCTTCAGTTGGAACCCGCACTAGCAGCACATGAAGCAGATGTGCTGCTTTCACTTGAAAGAATATTACCGTTATTGTTACTATTATCTCCACTAGCAGAATTATAATTCCTTGTCGTTGGTGCATCTTCAGGATGTCCCGACACAGAAGAAGCACTCGCTCTACTGCTGCTATCTCTAGTATCAAGTCGCTCGATCATTCGTGACACAGTGGCAATTCCAGCATTAACTTCTCTCCTAACTCCAGAGCCAATATCAGATACAGATGTATTGCGTGAAAACAATCTTTCCTTCCATCCTCTGGTATTCTTTGATATGGTCTCTTTATATCTTGAATAAAATATGGTTATTAAACAGTTGGAAAAAAAAATAAAACTAAACATCTTAGATGAAAGATTCGGGTTTAACAAACACCTCAATGAGACAGCATTGAGCCGAGATTTTAATGACTCAGAGAAAGACTGAAACTCGGATGGCCCAGGTCGGTCCTGGCTTATCGGTGAAGATGGAGCAGCAGAACCCCTACATAAAAAGGTAAATGTCATTGTTCTGGATTAAAACACACCACAGTCCATGCTACATCAAGAAAACGTTATAATTACCTGTTGAGGGCAGGTCTATTGGCCACCAAAATACTAGGTCCAGGTGCCGATGAAGGAAGCTGAGAAGTAAATGGTGCTTGGGGGACGGGCTGAGTGGACTCTACCCTAGAAATAGGAACAGAAGAAAACTGAGAGGCTGCAGCTATTTCAGGAGCTTGCTCACTTGCACCTTCACTTTGGATTGGTGCATTATTAATGGAGCTCGGTGGTGCTTCATTAGAATGTGCAGAGAAAACCAAGTATTGCGGCCGATTGTGTCCAGACATACGACCTCTTTGGCCGTCCCTTCTAGCCAAGTGGTGGGCCCTGCCCATGGCAGCAGCTGCTGCTATGTGCTGGATAATGCGCTCCTCTAATTCAGCATCATCAACTCCCAGATGTAACTGCAATCCATGTACAAACTCAAGCATGAAATATCAACTAATCCCCAACTTGTTTGGTTTAAGAAACCAAAGGGCAACTAAGATAACACACATGTTGGAGTTCAAAATCTTCAAGAGAGGGATGATGAAACACTGTAGCATTCCTAGTCGGGGCCAGTCTAATATTCCTCTCTCGTTCCACTCCCTCAAGAAGCTTTTGACTGAATGTAAGATAAATTTTGTCAACATAAAGGCAATCCAGTGGCAAGAAAAGAAGACACTGGCGCATTATCTCAAAAGACACCTGGTTGGATCCTTTAGGCTAATTGATTGCCAGCACATGGGGCACTGTGAGCTCCTCTGACACCTACAAAAGATCAGAATTGCTAAAAAAAAAAGCTTTGACTTACAAAATTAGGAAGAAAATGACTTCTCAAGAAAAAGCTCACATGCTATTCAAAATTTTTAATTGAACAAAGAATTAAGTATCAAACTAGGACCCAAGTTTCATCGATGTATGACTCTTTACGTTCAAGAAGCACATGAGTTAAGTACATCAGGCCATAATAGCGCTAAATGCATATACCGCAGCAAATGATATGCATAGAATAGTAGATTCTTTGTTTATTTTCAGTGACTCAATAAACAATTTGTAAAATATATACTTTGTCGAGTAACTTATTTTGAAATGATAAAAAGAATGCATTCAACTCTTTGTAACGTAACATCTAGTTGTAGTAATGTATGCAACAAAATTTTACAGGAAAGATTGTCAGAAAGAAAGCATAAGTCCTAGGAAAAAATGCTTTAATATAAAACTATAATCAGCAGATGCATTCATACAACATATCAAAAATTCATGTAATATTTCAATGATAGATGATTTAGTAGTTAAGAAAATGAGGTGGAGCAAAACTACCATTCAAGAATACATTGAAGATGAAATTCATGCTTACAACTAGTAACCTGCAAAAAAGAAAGCAAATTAATGTAATGAAATTTCAATTGTCGAAGCAGGAAGATACAAGATCAAGCCATTGACCAGGGAACTAGTAGTTCTCCTCCTACCGTTGATGGTTCACTGTCACAGAAAGCCTCAAGGCAAATACTGCATGAATCATCACAAGCATCTTGTATGCCCCCTTCCACAAAGGAAGCAGCAGATGTTACATGGTTACCAATTTCCCCTTGCTCATCCATTACCTCAGATGAATCTGCCACCAACTGATAAAATAAATAAGGTAAACATGCATAGCCCATTCATTATAATAGAATTCAAAAACAAAAGACAAAGCCATAAGAGAAAAATATATATAATCCACACATCCACGGCGGCCTTGATACCTAGCTCGTTCAATTTCTACAACAATTAAGCTACAACAAGAAACAATCAAAATATACATGGATCTGTAAGATTTACAGTTAAATCAATAATTCCTTTTTGCACTTGGCAACAAATGGATCATAAACATTTACAAACAACAGCCATAATAAATCCTAACAAGCACCTTATAATGAATTCGGGAAATAATGAAAAACAATAATAAAAATAATAATAATCTGCAAAAACAAAAGAAAACAAATAATTGACTAGCCTTCATCCCACCAATTCCAACAAATACAATCCGTTCATTCACAAATCAGGATAGATACCACTTTTTTACCAATTGAAGAAATGAGACAACGGAATCAAAATTCCAATCAAACAAGAATCAAACACAAACCCAAAGAGCACAAAGACCATCAAACAGTACTATCCAGGCAAACAACTAGAGCCACATACATCAATTTCAAAATTTTTGAGCTCGATAGAAAAGCACCGACAGATAAATCAATCGTTCAAATTCCATTAAGCACTCTACATTGAATTCACAAGCATAAAAAAGAAGAAGAAGAGAGAGGCAAAAAAAATCATCTGTAAAAACGAACAAATAACCATCCCGCTTTCATGCCAACCAATTCAAACAAAGTCGATACATTTATCCACAAGCCACACAAAAGAACACATTAAATTAAAAAAAGACACAACAACCCAATCAAACAAGCACAAAAAACAGCCAAACATCACAATCTAACCAAATTCCACAAATAGCCACCATCATCAAATCAGCTCAGTTTGAGAAAACAAAATTAGCTCAAGCATCACCAATTCCTATCAAACGGTCAACCCAAACCTTCAAAAACTTCCCCATCCATTGACCTCTACAAGCATCAAACCCAATCCCATGAAAAGCAGAAAAAAAACAGTCTAACATCACGATCCAACCAAATTCTGTTCATACCATTCCCTCCATCAAATCACCTCAAACAAGAGAACCCACAAATCAGAGAACAACCGGCCATACCTGAAGAAAAAAAAAAGGCGGATTCGATGATGACCGCAGGGGATGGAGATGGGGGTCGAGAGACGAGAGACGAAGCCGGCGGCGAGGAATGGGGGAGGAGAGATCGGAGGGGGCGGGTTGGAAAGGGATCAAAACCAAAACCCTAATTTACTTGGATGAGACACGTGGCATGGGGATTCTGATTGGCGCCTTTTGGATTGTTGGGGTGAGAGGCACGAAAGACCCGGAAAAGCTTAGGGTTTTTTTTTTTTT
The DNA here is from genome assembly GCA_032619315.1 of Piper longum. Taxonomy (NCBI): domain Eukaryota; kingdom Viridiplantae; phylum Streptophyta; class Magnoliopsida; order Piperales; family Piperaceae; genus Piper; species Piper longum. The sequence goes on from JAVDBV010069382.1 coordinate 8,371, forward strand.
TCGAAGCGGTCCAAATCATGATTAATTTTGAGTTCTATTGAAAGTTGGGGGTAGAGAACGAGTTTGGATTTGTTTCTCGTTTCTTCTTCGGCTCAAAGCTTGATAAATAATTAAATTTTAGTCAATTAATAATTTTTAAAATAATAAAATATCAAAAGAATCATGATTAGTCATTAGGATTCTGTAAATGTAGAGAGAAATTTTGACTTATTTTAAATATTGACAAATATTTAATTTTTTTTCTAAAAATGGTTATATTTCGATTAACCTCATTTTGGGCTTTTGACATTCGAATAGATGAAAGCTGAGTTGGAATAAAAAACCAATCTAAGTGGGTTTTTTGAATTGACTCGCTAAATGGTAGAGGGGAAAATTAGGTTTTAGATATTTATATCAAAACTTTGTTCAATGAATTTGACCAAACATATATAATTTCAAATAAAGAAACACATAATTTTAAAATCAAGCTATGTTTATGTAGCATTATAAAAAATTGACACATTTTGGTTTCTACAATGTAATTTTAGTGAAAATTATAGTAACAAAATTTATGCAAATATAAATCAGTCATCCCAAGTATGACTCAAATTTGAATGAACTCGTGTATCAATGGGATAGATTCAAATCACGAGCCTGACAAAATTCATCTCATTTTATAAGAGAAACTCCATGGCCTAACCTTACTTAGATGAAAATAAAAAAAGTTTATTTTTGGACATCTATGTTGCCTTTTTAGATAAAAATAATTATAATTAGAATGAAAAGACGACCAATTAAGGTTTTAAGTTGCATCTACAACCTACTTATTGTATAGAAGTAGTAAGTTATGGTGGAAAAATGTTAGAATATGTGGCCTTTTTTTTAGTGCTCTTAATTATTTTGGCTAAACAAATTAGTCTAAATCAATCATTAATACTCGAAAATAAAAGACTATTACTTTAAATTAAGCATCTTTTAAGAAACTATGAAAGCCTATATCCAATTACCCAAATCTGTGTATATTTTTTTCTATTATTTGTATTCATAATTCTACTAAACATAATACCAAAATAAAAAATTATTTTAAAAAGTATAATTTAAATTTTAGGACGATAGAAGATGGAATTCTTAAAAATTGTATTTATAATTTATAATGTTATAAAATACATTCAACATTGTTAACTTCCTAAATTTGCCACGTCAATTTGAATTTCTCAAAAAATGAAACCAGCCAACCCTATCCAGGATTATTAAATACAAAAAGTAATAAATGTTAATTTCATTTCATTTTCCTTGGTGGGTCCAAGAGTATTGCTTCTTACTTCCTACCCACTCTTTTCTTTCTCTATACCGATGAGGTACCATGAGAAGGTAAATACCCTCAGACACTCCACAGAAGCTCTTCCCCAGCCAAGTAAAGAATTATTTTCATCACTTCTTAAAAGAAAAAAAAAAGAACATTTTGGTTGGAAGCCACTATATATCTTTTTTTTTTTTTTCTAAAGCCACCATATCTCAATATCAATTCCCTCAAACTATATTTATGCAAATTAATCTCCATTATACTGTAATTAAATGTTAATTATATTTGATATAAGCATGGACTTGGACCACATGGATATTGTACAACTCTTTTGTGAAGTTCATGTTTGGGTTGAGTCGACATTGTGCATGGTAACGGGTGATGGGTAGCCCATTAGCTCACAAATAGATACAACGTCAAGCAAGCACCAGTTTAAAAAATTGATAATCTCCTAAAAGGTTTTACAAATATTATAATACTAAAACCCAATCACTTATCACTAAAATAGTAGTCATTAAATATTGCTAATGATACTTTTAAAATTTTAGTAATAAATGACTACTCTCATGTATGCATGTCTAGTTATTTATTAAAACGGACAATTTAACAATCCGATCAAAAGAATAATATATTATTTCTTCAAAAGTAATTAACCAAAGTTTTAAAGATATATAATACATTTTCACTTATAAACAAGACCTTATCCCAATAGATAATAAATATAAGACTAAGTTGAAAAATCTCACAATCCACCCATCGTAGGAAATTTCGTCCTCAAAATTTTGACACTTCGCCCGTTGCTAACCCGAGCCTATGATCTTCTTTGGCCCGTAACTAATGCCTTTAGTCTGTGATCGGTAGCCTAACTAATGTCTCTAGTCTAGCTTATCATCTAACATGAAACTAGAAAGCTCTAATACAATTTATAACATCCTAACCCAAAGTACAAACTAATGGGCTAAGTTATTTCTTTAAAAATAGTTAGTTAAGTTAAAGATTTATAGTCTATTTTCACTTATATACATAATCTTAATCCAGTGGGTATTAGATATGATACTAAATTGAGGGATCTCGCAATCCACGCAATCCATGGAAATTTTGCCCACGAAATTCTTACACTTGACCCGTTGCTAGCCCTAGCTTACGACTTTCTTTTCGCCTATAACCGACAGCCTAATCAGCGTCCCTAGCAAGCCCACCATCTAATGGGCTAAGTCATATCTCAAAAAATGGTTAACTAAGTTAAAGATGTATAATTCATTCACACTTATAAACACACATGATCTTAGTCCACTACGTATTAGATGTGAGACTAAGTTGAGTGATCCCACAATCCACCCACCGAAATTTCATCTCCAAAATTCTTACCCTTTGCCTGTTGCTAGCCCTATCTCAGGACCTTCTTTTAGCCCGTGACCAATAGCCTAGCCAGCGTTTTTAGTCAAGCCCACCATCTAATATGGAACCAAGGCTCTAATAGTATTTGTAACAACCCGGCCCAAAGTGTAACATATGGACTAAGTAAAAAGTGATTAACCAAAGTTTTAAAGATTTATAATCCATTCTCACTTATAAACAAGATCTTATCATAGTTAATATTAGTTGTAAGACTAAATTGAGGGATACAGTAAGCCCTAACAACATATTAAAAATGTGTAGATGTAAATAGATCTTGCCATATATAATAATCTAAAATACAACTGGTGCCACCAACCAAGGTTATATAACATATTTAATCTCCTTTTTTTGTTAATGACATTTTATATGGAGGTTATTGACAATTTTATCGTTTTAAGTTAGTTATTTCTACTAAATACACCAAAAAAATACTTGAATAAAAAAGTTTTTGAAAAAAAAAGACTAAAAAAATTATCTTCAACTTTTTATAATTGTCATAAATCACCAAATTTACCAACTTCAATACTAAAAGAACATTATCCAACCTTTTTATATTTCATGTCATCCTTTTGAAGAAACCATGCTAATCTCTTGTTTCAAAATCTGACACATTAGATTCTATCTAATATTGCATCCAATAGCTAGGCCTTAAATAAAATATTTTGAATAACCCTTGTAAGGTCGGAATATGAATCACAAAAATGCAAATGACATCAAGGTTTCTTTGCAATATGTCCCCCACAAGTATGAAGTTGAAAATGTCTCAATAAATAAATCATTTAAGTCTCACAAATACACTCAGGTTGCCACTAAATAGAATTTCTCAATACATATCGATATAAGATGAAAGAATCAAAGATGATCATTTGCATGGCATCGGGTTTTTTTAGTTGGCATAAAAATAATATAAATAACATTGAAAATTTAAAATAGTCAACTTTTTAAAAATAGTTATAATTAATATATTTTTAAAAAAATTATTTTCACATTCATTATATTATGTTAATGTGATTTTATTTAAGTAGGCCCACAAAATACTCATGAAAATGTGTCACCCATATTCTCTCTCATTTGCAACTAATTTTTCATATTATTTTTATCTCTTGACATAGAAAAAGGTGGAAAGTTTTTTAAACACGAGAGAAGTAATTAATTGTAATTATGAATATTTTGAACATGGAACATGTACTTATTTTGTATGAAATATATAAGATATATACTACTTTCGTAATTCCTAAGACTCTTATCCGAAGTTCACGTTTACTACTAATAAATTGCAATCTAAGCAATTTTTTCCTTTACTGCAATTACATCAACAACAACTACAAAAAAAAAAAGAAAGAAAAGCTACCATAAAGTCATATGCTTGTCAAAAGAACAATATAAGTTATAATAGATGATCTCCTTCAACATCCAACATTCAAAACAATTTTCTTCAACAACAATCCACTCACCATTAGAATAACATATAATATATATATATATATATATATATTTGTAATTATGAATATTAATGATATATAGCCCATTGTCACGATCGAAATATTAAAAGAATCATAGGATACCAAATAAAGGTGACTATTTGTTGTTCCATCGAAGATGAAGGGCTTCAAACCATCTCTATAAATATGGACTCATTTACCTCATTCTAAAACAAGACAGGCAAAGATAGAATGTGAGAGAAAAAAAGATAAATAGAAAAGAAATATGGAGATAAGAAGATGGATTAATATTATTCACTAGTTTAATCTTATACAGAGTATTGTGATAAAAAAATCTTGTAATCTCATTTGTATAAGTTGGGTAGGTAATTTTCTTGTACATCTATATATGTTTAATGGTTATAATGTTTAGTTAAAGTAATGAATTGTTCGTTATTGTCTCATGCTTTTTGACTCTCGAGAAAATGAGGGTTTTCCACGTTAAATCTCTATTCTTTAGTTTTTATTTTATTTTATTTTTCAAGCATTGTTTTCCCATATCTTATGTTCGTTGTTGTTGATCTCCAACTTTGGGGATTTTTCTCAACAATTGGCGCTGTCCATGGGTAATTTTGGGTCTCATTTAATGAGATCTTGATTTGAGTTGGAGTCATGGCAGACACTTCCAAGACTGAGAAGATTAGAAATTTAATGGGACAAATTATCAATAGTAGAGGATGGAGATTAATGGTCATCTATACAAGCAACTACATCACCTCCTTGTAGGTACCAAGCCAGAAGCGATGTCAGCTGAGGAGTGGGCCTTGTTGGATATGTGATCTTTAACTATTGCCAGATTGTTTTTAGCACAATTGATGGGGTTTAATGTCTCCAAACAAACAACTATCAAAGGGTTGATGGAGGCATTAGCTGGTGTTTATGTGAAGTCATCAGCCTCTAACATGTTATTTTTATTGAAGAAGCTTGTCTATTTAAGGATGCTTGGAGGTAAATCTATTGCTAATCATTTGAATGATTTCAATAAAATTTGGGCACAACTTGAATTTGTGGAGATGACCTCTAAAGAAGATATTAAATCTTTAATGTTCATGTGTTCTTTGTCGAAGAGTTGGAATATGGTAATTACATCTATAAGTAATGCATCAGAAGAACAACTAAAGTTTAATGAAGTGCTTAGTACAATCTTGAATCAGGAGATGGTAAAGAGGAGCATGGTATATGGAAAAGTGTCCATCTCGGGCACAACTTTGTTAGTGGATAAAGGAAAGGGCAAAGAAAGAGGACGAGGTCAAAGTAGAGGTCTTAAGAACCGAGGGCACTCTAAATACAAAGGAAAATTCAAGGGTAAGCCTACTTGTTAGATTTGTGACAAGGAAGGACATGTAAAGAAGGATTGTCCCAAGTGAATCAAGAATTTAGCTGATGTTGTAGATGATCATTAAGGGAAATTTTGTTTATCAGTTCATGATGATAAGAAAATAGATACATGGTATATTGATTCAGGTGCTTCATTTTATTACACTTCTCACAAAGAATGGTTTTGTGATTTTGTCAAGAGTAAGTTTGGATATGTAACAATTGACAATGGTCAGAAGTGCAAAATTAAAAGTAAGGGGGTAATGCATTTGAAAATGCATAATGAAGGCAAACTTATTCTGAAGGAGGTTAGGTATATATCTGAATTGAAGAAGAATCTTATATTTGTCAACAAGCTAGACCAAGAGGGCTATTGGATCATATTAAAAAACAATCAGTGGAAGATCAGCAAGGGAGCATTGGTGGTGATCAAGGGGACGGCGCAGGGCACACTTTACCCATTGTCTACCAAGAAAGATCCACTTGTTTCTTTGGCCGTTGAGAAGAATGACGTATCAACTTTATTGCATAGAAGGCTTAGTCACTTGAGCGAAAGTGGGATGAGGATCTTACATTCCAAGGAGGTTTTGATAGGTATAATTGATCCTAAATTTGGTTTTATGAAGACTATGTTTTAAGTAAACAGAAACGGGTCAGCTTCACAAAGAATAGGCGAGAGACAAAATCCAAAAGTATGGAGTTGGTTCATATAGATGTCTGGGGGCCAACACATAGTAAATCTTTTGGAGGTAATTTATATTTTGTTACCTTCATTGATGATTTTAGTAGGAAGACATGGATCTACACTATTAAGAAAAAATAAGAACTCTTTAGCATTTTCAAGATATATAAGGCCCGAGTTGAGAATAAAACTTGTTTGAGATTGAAATGTCTTATGACGAATAATGGTGGAGAATATTGCAATAAGGAGTTTGATTCTTATTGTAAAAAGTGGGGAATTAGAAGGATCAATACAATGTCAAGGACACCACAACATAATGGGGTGGTGAAAAGAATGAGCAGGACCATCCTAGAGCGAGCGAGAAACATGAGAGTTCATGCTGGACTCCCTTTGCATCTTTGGGGCGCCATTGTGGATATCGCTTTCTATCTTATCAACCAAAGTCCATCAAGCATCTTAGATGGGAAAACACCAGAAAAGGTATGGACTGGTAAGAAAGTTGACTACTCTTTTCTTAAGATCATTGGTTGTATTGCATATGTACATGTTGACAAGGAATTAAGAAAGAAACTTGATTTAAAATCCCTCAAGTGTTTATTTTTTGGATATGGAAGTGACGAATATGGTTACTGGATGTGGGATTTCGAGAACAATAAGGTGTTTCAAAGTCGGGATGTTGTATTCAATGAAGAGTGCATGTACAAAGACAGAAAGAAAAGAGTGAGGAGTCCAAAGAAAAAGAGTATACGGAGCTTGATGAGACAAATGAAGAGATACCAAGTGCTGAAAATCAAGGATTTATTCCAAGTGATGTGAAACAATTATCTTAGAAGACCGAACAAGAAGGTGACTCAAAGGTTAATCAACCAAATGTTGATGAATCAGGTTATGAATATTCTGATGCACAAGTTGAAATTGATGACTCAGAGTCACCACAAGAGATAGTTGTTGTTCCCAATCTAAGGAGGAGCACAAAGGTCAGAAAACCTACTCAAAAATTAAATTTAATTGTACAACATGTTTTTTATACTAATACAGGAGAACCGGAGTCCTATGATGAAGCCATGAGTGACAAAGTTCATCTTAAGTGGGAGTTGGCCATAAAGGATGAGATGTCATCATTGGAGAAGAATCATACATGGGAGTTGGTAAAGTTGCCACCAAAAAGGTGCTACAAAACAAGTGGATCTATTGGGTCAAGTCTGAAACCGGTGGTGTACAAAGGTATAAGGCAAGACTTGTGGTGAAAGGTTTTGGTCAAATAGAAGAAATTGATCTTCACAATATATTTGCACATGTTGTAAAAATGACTTCTATTAGAATTATTTTGAGTATTGTGGTTGTAAAGGGGTTATATTTAGAATAGCTTGATGTAAATATAGTTTACCTTCATGGTGATTTGAAGGAAGATATCTATATAGAATAACCAAAATGATTTGAAGTCAAAGGTAAAGAAAATATGGTGTGCAAATTGAAGTGGAGTCTATATGGACTCAAACAAGCACTGAGATAGTGTTATTTAAAATTCGACAAGTTTATGTTGGATAATGGATATGTTAGAAGCAATTCAGACCACTTGTATATCTACAAAAGTTTAATGATGGCAATTACATTATTTTAACTTTGTATGTAGATGACATGCTTGTTGCATGGAATTTAAGGAGAAAGTCTTTAATCTCAAGATGATGTTAGCCAAAGGTTTTTCCATGAAGAACCTAGGTGAAGCAAAATAACTTCTTGAGATGCAAATTACCGGAAACAAGAAGAGCAAAAAGTTGAAGTTATCTCAAGAAGGGTATGTGAAGAAAGTTCTTGATAGATTCAACATGAATTGATCTAAACCAGTGACTACTACTTTTGGTAGTAAATTTCAATTGTCCAAAGAACAAGGTGTTAAGAGTAATGAAGATAAAACTTACATGAAAACGGTGCCTTATGTTTCAGCTATTGGAAGTCTTATGTATACTATGGTGAGTACAATACCAGATATTATTGTACATGCAGTGTGATTAGTGACTAGATTCATGAAGAACCCAAGAAAAGAACAGTGGAAGGCAGTGAAATGAAATGAATTTTCAGGTACTTGAAAGGAACTTCTAATTTCTGTTTGTGTTTTGGGGGTGATAATATTAATGTGCAAGGTTATGTAGACTCGAACCATGCTGGTAATAGAGACAATAGGAGAAGTACATCAGGATACATCTTTACAATTGGTGGAACCGTGGTGAGCTGGGTTTCCAAATTGTAGAAGATAGTTGCTCTATCTTCAACTGAAGCTGAATATGTGGTTGTCACAAAAGCTAGCAAGGAGTATGTAACGACCCGACCCAAAGTGCAATATAATGGGTCTAAGTCATTTCTTTAGAATGGTTAACCTAAGTTAAAGATCTATAGTCCATTCCCACTTATAAACAGGATCTTAGCCCGGTAGGTATTAGATGTGAGACTAAATTGAAGGATCTCACAATCCACCCACCTTAGGAAATTTCGTCCCTGAAATTCCTACACTTGGCCCGTTACTAGCCCTAGGCCACGACCTTTTGGTCCGTGACCGGCAGCCTAACCAACGTCCCTACACTTAGCCCGTTACTAGCCCCAGTCCACAACCTTTTAGTCCGTGACCGGCAGCCTAGCTAACGTCCATAGTCCATCCCACCATCTAATACGGAACTAGGTTGGCTCTAATACCATTTGTAATGACCCGCCCCAAAGTGCAACATAATGGGCCTAAGTCATTTCTTTAAAATGGTCAACCCAAGTTAAAGATCTATATTCCATTCCCACTTATGAACATGATCTTAGCCTGGTAGGTATTAGATGTGGGACTAAATTGAAGGATCTCACAATAATTGTAAGAACCGTGAAAAAAAAATTAAAATAAATAAATAAATTTATTTATTTTTGTAAGATTCGAACCTAAATATTATGAAATATTATTTTCGATGAATCGATATGGTTGGTTATCAAGTAGACCAGACACGGTTCAACGTAAAGCCCAACCCTAGCCTTAGATAAGACAAACCCAGACTTAAGGCCAAACTCTGGCATTAGGGAAGACGAACCCAACCTAGTGAATACCTATTCATTTTCACATATGGGGTAAGAGAATTTAATAAAGGGACTCGTTAAACCTAGGGAATACCTATACATAAATAAATGTGAGAATTTAATTGAAGGACTCATTGAACCTAGGGAATGCCTATACATGAATAGATGTGAGAATTTTCTTGAGGAACAAGTTGAAGCGTATATATATATAGGAGGAGGGAGGAGAGAAAAGGGAAAAGGAAGAGAAAATTTTCCCATAGCAGTCCACTCCTTCTTGCCTTCTCTCTAGTGCCTTTCCATTGTTGTGTAAGTATTTCGTACCTCTTCTTAGTTCTTTTCCCTTAGAACTCTTACATGAATGGTTGCAACACAAATTCATTGGAAACACCTTGCTGAGTTGCTGGATCACTAGCACCTTATGTATGGGGTTCTTGTCGGCTTTTTATTATAAATTGCAATAGGTCTTTGGGTGTTGACTTATTGTATGTTCCTGGTTGCAAATTAAATGGTAGATCTGAAATTTACGTTTGACTAGTTCAAGAAACCCTATCTTTGTTAGCTACACAATCCATAATCAAATATCGGACATGTCAAAATGGAACTGACAGTCTATAATCAAATATCGAACATGTCAGAATGGACCTGACAGCCAATACAGTGGTACGGTGGAATGGACCCATCGGCCAATAGGGGTTACGGTGGAATGGACCCATCAGCCAATAGGGGGTACGGTGGAATGGACCCATCGGCCAATAGGGGGTA
>JAVDBV010069383.1:0-15851 GCA_032619315.1 Piper longum
CCCCCCCCCCCCCCCCCCCCCCCCCCCCCCCCCCCCCCCCCCCCCCCCCTGGTCTATGAAATTTGAATTCTATCCCCCTTTTGGTTAATTTTGGGAAGAGTGGTCGATTCGAGATCTTGATTTCTTGCTAGGTGAACTCGAATAGCGAGACGAGTTTGCCGCAGATGGTTAATGGGAGGGCATCGGCTGCTGGGCAGGTGCGGTCCCACCGAGGGGAGGTTGATGTTGACGTAGAAAAGGTTGCGCATTATCAAAGCTTGGGTAGCAGTGTTCCTGGTCGGCGCATCCCGAGATCAGCTTCCACGGCGGTAACTAAGACTCGTTCTGTTTTGTAAATGGCATCTTACGTCTTTGCATATTTTTTATTCGTACCCGTTTGGTGTAGACGCTGCCTATGTTAGATTGCGCTGCGAAAATCTGGACCATTTTGTGGATTTGAATTTGAATTTGGTGTGTTTTTTTTTCTTCTCTTTTTATCAGAAATATAATGTGAAGGCTGTTGCACAAAGGCTAACACAAGTACTATCAAGTCAATCGATAGATGGCGATGAAGATGAAGATAATCGCTTAGTTATTATCCCTTCAGTTAGCACAGCCAATCCCAGATATCCTTCTCCGTTGGTAATTTGGCAGAGGAGATAATTTAAGTCTTCAATATGGAAAGTAGTTTCAATCACTCACTTGAAAATATTTGTGCAGAGTTTTAAAGGGAAAACTGCTCAACGAATTCCTCATGTCCCCTCAAACCAGTCACAGCAAACTGATGATGAAGATGAATATTCAACTTCTGACAATCGATCACCTAAGGCAACTGGAAGCATTGGCTTATCAGCAGGGAGGACTGTTAGATCTCCCTCTTCAACGGTATTGATCACAAATTTATTCATCAAATATTAGATAATTCAATGAAACAGTACAAAGTTATGCATATCCTTGTAATGTAGATCGAAATCAATTAGATAGTTTTTGAGTGCACATAAAACCAAAACACTCAGTGCAACTACATACATGCAGCCACATTCGACAAGAGCTGCTGCTCAAAGGCTAACCACGGTCATGCCTCAGCAATCTATTGAAAGTAACAATGAGGAAAAAAGCTTTTATGATCCGAGAATCTCAAGTAGCCCTTGCCACACGACCAGTCAATTTGAAAGGGCAACTAGATCGTCTTCCCCTGTGGTATTTTTTCTTTGACTGCCGCTTATCTTTTTCTCACCTTTTTCTTTTCCGTGTAAGTCATCGTGTATGTGGAGAATTTCTTGAATGCTTTCACTTTGTTTTCCTTTAGTTAGGTCAATCCTGTAGAGCACTCTTCTCCTACTCATTCCTCTGCAACAACTACTTCAAAACATGGCTCTTTAGTACCCCCGAGCTCTGGAAGACCATTGTTGAAGCATCAGTACCCTACTACACCTCGATATGATGCACGTAATCAACGAGGAGGAAGGTTGGTATGTTTCTGTAGAATACATTTTTTTGTTTATAGCTATTTACGAATTTACATTCAGCCAACCTCATCTATTTGATAAAAAAAAAAAGCTTGGCTCGTTATTAGTTATATATTGATGTGCAACCATAGAAACATAGCATGAGATTTAGGGCAACAGCTTTGATTGTTTTTTGTTTTATTTGGTTTCTAACAAAACCCCACTCTTGATATTCAATCATCTCCCTATAACGAAGTATATAGATTTTTTAGATGATGTCTCATGTTTCCCTGCAGCTCATCAGTTTGTGATCTGTAATTAATAATTTGAATCATGTGTACTATCTGATTTCCGTTCTCTTTTCTGGGCATTGGCTGTTCATCTGTAATTTGTTTTTTCTAGAACTGCACTATTGTTAGGTGTCTTCATTCTGCTAAAACATTGGCAGATTATCAGTGGATTTTGGAAATCTACATTTTCAAGAAACTGACAGCCAGCGCTCTGCTACTGAACTTCAGGATGAGGTCTCTCTTCCCCCTTTTTTTCTTGCACATGGGCGTTAATGGAAATGAGTTGCTATTATAGAATAATCATATTTGAGATTTCTTTTCTGTTGGGCTTTTTTTTAGTCACTATTTAAAATTAGGTAACTTCACTTATTTGTATTATAAATTGATGATATGGCATTACACTACATGCCTTTGCAGTTAGATATGCTACAGGAGGAAAATGAAAGTGTACTGGAAAAGGTATGAGCAAACGACAAAAAACTACACTTCACTTTTTTATAAATTACTCCCATGTTTCCTGTCTTTCAATAACTTTTATGTTGTATTTATGGATTCTTATTTACCATCTGGAGGTAGAGGGTAAAAATAATCCTAACTTATGTTATTCCATAATTTTAGCTTCGATTAGCAGAGGAAAGATTTGAAGCAGCTGAGGCAAGATATAAACAGCTTGAAAAGCAGGTTTCTTTTTCTTTTTTTTTTATATTATTTTTTCTCTCTCATTTTTTGGCATTTGGAAATAGCTAGTGAGAGATGCAATGGAATGTTGGAAAATTTTAACTTTTTTTTATTAGATCACTTTCAGAGTCCTTTGGGCAAACACCAATTTTATTATTTTTCTATGTTTACTAGTTCAAGACAATAAAATTTACTTAACTCAGCAAACACGAAATATAGAATATTGTTTGTTTTGAAACATGACAAATTGAACTTGGTTGGAGAAAAAACTATAGGAGCTGTCCTTTCTGCCTGTTCAAGATAAGAACTGAGAATTTTGTAGAACTGTCTTTCTAGGCATATGCTTGCAGAAGTTGCATTTCTTCATTTTAGGGGATTCTCAGTTTATCTCCTTCTATACTTTATTTATGAGTATTCTTTCGCAGATTGCTTCATTTGAGGAAGGGGTGTCCCTGGAAGCTCGTCTTTTAAAGAAGTTTGTATCAAAATGTTCTTTATTCACATTGCAAGTATTGTTCAATAATAATTTTTTATTCTGTTTTATATTTCTGGTCTTTTAATGCATAAATTTCAGAAAAGAGGCTGCCCTCCAACAAAGAGAGGTACTTATCTATTGGCTGTATCTCAGTTTTTATTTTTATTTTTAATGTAACCTTAGTATGAGCTTTTATCCATGTGCACAAAGGACAAATCTGATTTGCTAAAAGTTGTTAGTCTTGCACACTTTAAAAAATTCTTTCTGTTAAGTTACAACATTTATAATCATGTTATATGTTTTATGGAGCAAAATAATAAAGAACAGTCTACCTCTGCCCTACCGTGGCTTACGTCTGCATTTTATTTTAAGTTATAAGTCATGACAATGCAAATCCTAAGTGATTCTAATTTATGCTTATGGAAATCTTTGTATTGTAGGCTGCTCTCAAAGCTGCTTCTGAAACAAATAATAGAAGTGAAGAGACCACCTTTCGTTTGGAAGCAGAGGTATCGAGATGCTTATGTAGTGTGCATTTACAGTCCTGTATCCAGTTAACTTGACTTTTTTGCTTGTTTGAATAGAATTCCTCAATTTCACTATTCTATCTAGACAACTGTTCATTTGGAGCCCAATTTAATTTGAATTTCCTTCTCGAATGCTTAAATAGGTGACATTTTTTATTTGTGATTTGCTCATGCATGTGAACAGCTTCAAGAAGCAGAATGCGAAATCAAAACACTTCGAATTATTGCACAGAAAATGATTCTCACAAAAGAACAAATGGTTTCTTACTACTTCTAGATGCATCCTTTGTTCGTCATGTTTCTTGTAGCAGCATTATTAACGTGCTTGTTTCTGTGTGTTAGGAAGAAGTAGTCCTCAAAAGATGTTGGCTTGCTCGATATTGGAGCTTATGTGTTCAATATGGTAAAAGGACGCTCATGTTTTTTTATAGTAGGAGCACCATTTACTGTGTTTGGCTGTTGGTTTTATTTTGCATTTTACATCATACGGTGTAATCCACCATTTGACACACAAGATTGATGTGAAAGAAATGTTTTATAGAGTTATTTCTTGACTAGAGACTGAACTTCTTGTTCCAGCTGTAGATATTGCACATTATGAAAAATTAGGTTGAACTTATGATACCTATGAGAGATGCCTAACTTAAAGATGTCTGAATGACCTTTGTTATTACCTCAAGGGTCTTAACTAGAGAAATGTTGCATCCTCTTGATGAAGTTGTTGCATTTAGTGAAAAATTTTAATGAAGATTATGTGAAGTATGAATATGTTTACTTTTTTATTTCCTGAATGCACGAAGAAAGAAAGTACACTTTTTTTTTTTTACAGGCATTTTTGATGAAATTGCTGAGCAAAATCATGAACATTGGTCTGCACTAGCTCCTCTGCCAATGGAAGTTGTTTTATCTGCAGGCCAGAAAGCCAAAGATGAGCACCCTGCTGGTAGATTCTCTGTCCTTGACAAAGCCTTTATATAATAATGACTTTTTGGCTTCATTTATTTTTTAGCACTAATTTTTTTATTGCATTTTTCTTCGATTGACCAGAGAAAGATGTTATTGAAGAAAGAAACAATCTTCCTCAAGACTTAATTGATCTGGCAGGGGAGGGGAACATAGAAAATATGCTAATAGTTGATAAAGGCTTGCATGAATTAGCTTCCTTGAAGGTTCTTATTCTTCGATTATCATCTTCTCTAATTTTATATGGTTAATTTAGTTGAAGAACAGGTAGAACATTTTAGAATTAGATAGATGGTAATGACATAGGCATAGCCGCACTAGTGTTACTGCTGCCATATGACCCGTTAACTTGTCAATGAGGGAAGATCTTAAAGCTAAATGACAAGAGTAAAAGATTATAGAAGAAGCGAGAAATGATATGGGCTTCAATCAAGTTGCACAAATATTTGCATGATTTCAGCCAGATCTTGCTGGGATCTCGCCCTTGTCAGGGTGGTCAGATTAAACCCCTTTATAGATGGAGTTCACCATTATTGTTGATATTTACCAGAATGGCTTGTGCCCCATTTGATTCTATCTGGGAATAGTGACCAAAGCCCAGGCCAGCATGTCCAGCCTATTCCCTCAAAGAGAAGGATGTGCATTTTCAAGCCAGGGCCAACATGGCCTCCATGGCTATTAGATATCACATAGGAAAGGATGTTGAGCGCTTTTATTTTTTCCGTGCTTATGGCAGCTGCTTGCTGAGATATGCAGCCTAGTCTCTCTCAAACTGGTGGAGATGATTGCTGCCATGCCTGATTTTGACATGCTTAATATTCATTTTTTGGATAAGTATATGTGATTTTTTTTGAAGAATTGATTCAGTGATTTGCACTTGATTTCGTGATGACCAGTCTTTGTGTACCTCATTTGAAGAAAGGAAATTTTATATCCTTAGTTATAGGCTCTTAATTGTAGTGATGACTGGTTTTTTTGCACCTTATTGCAAGAGAGGAAATCATGATCTACTTGCCAAAATCATAAACATTTATGTTATTGTTTTTGTACGTGTTATCTGTAATTGGCACCGTGGCTTATTTTGTGTTCTATGAACTGCTTGTGCTTGAAGGTCGAGGATGCTGTTGTATTGGCTATGGCACAACACAGACATCAAAGCTTGTCGAAGGTTAACCAACCTGCATCAGGTAGTTGTCGGGAAGATTGCATGCAAAAGTTCATGTTTGGTCATGAGGATCAGGGTCTTGTTAATGTTCATGTTTCCAATAGTGGCATTTGATGCTGCCTACTATTTCTATGAAGGGAAAAAATTTTATTTCTTTTTGTAGAGGATCAGATGTATGCAATATACCAAAAATTTTTATCCTCAAATAAGTTATGTGATTGCACTTTTCTATATTATGAAGACAAGTTTTTTAAAATAGCCTTGGTCCCATTTTTCACATAAATATGTTTCCATCAACTGCCGTGGAATTGGATAGGAACCTCAGACACTTGTTTTGATCTACTTTTAGCAGCATGCATGCCTTTCTTTATATATGTAACGTGTTCTCTTGTATATATATCTGGGTTTGCTATATATTTTGTCTATAGGCTAACATGTAGCTTAATGCTTTATGTGTTCCATGAAATTTGCTTCCTTGGCAAAAACTCATTTCCAACTTTGAAAACTTTCTGAAGTCAATAATATGTAATCACTATATCTGCCTCTTATTCATGTCAGACCTCAGAGTTCAAATGGATGGCCAGCCAGAAACATTTCGTAAGCGGCTGTAAACCTAATTCCATGTCTATTTTTCCTGCTCTTATTGCACAATACCATAAATGCAATGTACTTACCACGGCATTTCTCTTCAGAATTGAGTCAGGAAGAGTCTGAAGATGTGCGCTTTAAGCAGGTACCTTATAGTTTATTTATATGCTTCTTTTGATTATTGCCAGTGTATATTTCCATCCTTATCATTGCACTTGTAGAGCATTAAAAGTCTGAAGATGTGCACTTTAAGCAGGTACTTTTAATGCTCTAATTGCCATCATTAGCAAGCTTAATGGAAATTTACCGTGAGAGAAATTGACAAGCTGAATTGAGTTGAGTTTCGCTTGCCTCGAACTTGCTCAGAATGGGTCCTTTTCTTGTTGAGTTGTTAAGCTTGGACACATCATCTTTATGTTAATAATAATGAATTGTTATAAGAAGTATCAAGCATTTTAAGCTATATTAAGTTGTTAAAGATAATATGTAAAACACTTGGTTAATAATTTTATGTTGTTATGTTAGATGCAATTCTTTCAATCATGTCATCAAAATGATCTCTAGTCTCCAGTCTGCATTGTCTTAAGCACCAACCTCCTTAAAACCTGAAACTTTCAGCTGACTTCAACGTTTTTAAATTGATGCTGAGTTAAATTTCTAGGCTTTGCTCTGAGGAAGCAAATGGTTTGTATGTGTTCTAAATAGTAGTGATATGTTTTGTCCTTATAATTGAAATTTAGTTGAAAACCAACACTGATTTTTCTGTTAGATATTTGTCGTTATGTTCGTTCAATGTAAAAATCTTTCACCTTGCGTACATTTTCTTTGTTGGCTTATCGTATGAAAGTTGCTATGGATCAATAAACGAACTGTTTGAAAGTTTGGTGTGATATTAAATAGTTCATCATCCACTTGATGCAGATTTAGTTCTCACTTTTTTGTGGACCCAAGTTTTTGATGTACTGTGCTCATTTATTCTCAGGCTTGGCTTGCATATTTTTGGAGAAGAGCTAAAAAATATGGTCTAGAACAGGACATCAATGATGAACGATTGCAGTTTTGGATTGACCAGATGAGTCACATGCCTACTTCGCATGGCATAGTTAACGGTAATTAAGTTTATAAATCCATTGATATGAAGAACAGCTACTAATTAGGCTCCTTTACCAGGGAAAAGTAAGTACTTGGTTGGATTGGGGACATTACATGTCTTGCTCTGTTATATGTGTTTACATGAGAAAAATGCGCTACAATGTGTGTGAAATATTATTTCAGCAAGGGAGTACATTCTCCATTTATATCAGTTGCTCACCCAAGATAATAAAAAGAAACTTGTAAACTTGGTAAAATCAAGCTGCCTCAAACTCGGAACTTACAGGGACATTTTATTTTTAGTTGGCCAATTTTGTGAAGAGTTATCTTGGCAGACAATTTATTGAGTTGTATTCGTTCATCCTCTCTTAGATATCACCTTTCTTTTTTGCAAATTATGACCTAGATGATTGCTAGTTCCATCTCATTTTGCAGTTGAGCGTGGTTTGATAGAGCTAAGGAAGTTAAGAATTGAAAGCCAACTGTGGGAGGCATCTCGAAGGGAGATTGAGCGGGTGTCATTTGATCTATGAAGGAGACAACAAGCAGAGCAAGGTTTTGGTGTTCCCACCGTATCTGAGAATCATCTGATTTTTTCATTTTGCATTTTTTGCTTCTGTTTTCCTTGAATGAGTAATATTGAAAAGTTGTCGGCGAAAATGAGGTGCGATTTTTTAGCATTTAGAGGCCGGCAAATTTTGAGAAAATCATACAACTCCCCATGCTTCAAAAATCGCATGCTTATCTATTATAGTTACATGCAATTTTGTTGTTACATTTCATTCACGCAGTTCCCGTTTGTATTATCTTAAAATTCTGACGATCGTAGGTGGCCGAGTATGACTTGTAAAAAATGGTTGGACGAAGTATTTTTGTCCTTGTAAAAAGTATCATATTAAACTTGAAGAGAAGGCATATTACAGAGAGTCAGCTGATTACATTAACTTCGAGTTTGCAGATGTTCTCGCAACTTGATTAGCTACTTGGATGGATTGAAAGGGTCTACTTGCCATGATTAAAGGATTCAAGAATGCCCAAAATTATTTGTGTGACGTGGTACATTTGGATAAGTGACGGCTGGCTCGCAACAAGTAAGAAGAGATGACAATCTTTTTTGCTGATGTACCTACAGGCTGCAACTAGGTTATTAATTGTGACTGCTCCTAACTTAATTAATTTTAATTTGATGATATAAACTTCATCAAAAATTTGAATAGAATTCAAAGGTGGCTCCAAGGTAAAAAAAAAAAAAAAAAAAACTCAAATACGTATGGGATGGGCTCAAACTCAAATTAAAAAAATAAATAAACAAAGTGAGATTAGTCTCGAGTTTACGCTGTGTACTTACACTCTCACCTTATTATCCTCGCGAGTCACGGCCCCCCCATCTATATTCGAGAAGCTTCCGGCATATGCTAAATTCCAACTATACCCTTACTGGCGTGGGCGAGTATGAGCAACCCAATGCCCAAAGCTTCGGGGGTATAATCGACTTTCAAACTGTTTTGTTCACTCGCCCAATTCCCACTGCATAACAATAAATGAGTCGTCTCGCATACAAGATCATCCCCATTTTTGTGACCTAAGCAGGAAGGAGCGCTGTTCCAATATCATCTTACCAGGGGTGTCCTGAGGTATGCAATTCGTTACTTTTTCGCCTTCTTCCCCGCTTAATTCCTTCACCACGATCGGTAAGTTAGGACATTTTGTTTTCTCTTTTTTAGCAGGCCTTCGTTTTCTTGATAAGATGGAATGTCAACTATGAAGAATTGTTTTGGTTATTTTTGTTTTTGTTCAATTTTTACGTATTTTTGTTTGTGGATTGTTCTCTGGTGATGCAAATTTTTGTTGTTGGATTGGTGTTGATGGCGGGATGCTCTTGTGGGCTTGGTTACCTTTCGTGCTCGTAGTTGATAGCCATGTGCTCAGGTACTTCAGTTGATCTCGTTGTGGTTTGTGCTTTACATGTGGGTGTGGCTGCTCGTTATGTATTGATGGAAATTTTGTCGCGGTTTTTCGCGATGGTGCCAGTTATGTATATGTAAGATTGGTTTGGGATGATTTGTGGGACGCTCTGCATTGCTTATTTATGTAAGCTATAATTAAAGATTGGTAGGGATAAAGGTGGAGGAAGTTGGTCTCAGGAAATGCAGTTGTCATTTTTTGACTTTCGGATTTGATCAGAGTTTACTATCTGGGGTGTTCTGAGGTATTCTTGTGACACCGTTTGTTTCTTTTTGCTAAGAGAATTTGTTATCATGGTCGATACTTTAGTGTTTGTTGTTGTGTGGCTGAATCCTGTAACGGACTGGTACTTGTGGATTGTTATTTTTCTTTTTTCTTTTTTTTGATTGATGATTTTCTGGTGAAGATTTGTTTGAATAATGTAATATTATAAATAATTTAGCGACAACTTAGGGAGGCTCGAAATTGTAATGTGGGCTGTTGGCTATTTATGTTTAATTATAATAATAGATTGGTCTATTAGGGTTTCTGATTGGTTGTTTTATTTTTAGATCACAGGCAAAAATGGTGAAGGCTGTTGCTGTTCTTACTGGGAAGGAGGGTGTCAGTGGCACAGTTTACTTCACCCAGGAGGGGAATGGTATTGTTTTCTGTTGCACTTCAATTAAATGGGGTTTGAGAACGTGATATGTCTTTTTGTTTGTGTTTATGTGACCGACTGTGAATAAAATGCATATGATCTAGTGGGTATTGATGGAAGGAATAGATTTGGAATCCAGAAAATCACCTCTCCCTTGACTTTCCATCTCTGTCCCATCTTCTTCTTGAGTTTCCTACTTTTATGCCATAAACCTTAATGCAAACTAGGTTCAAGCGAGAATGCTACTAATAAGGCAGGGTCATTGTGATCTTTCCCTATGCACTTCTTCCTCTTTACGGAACCTTTCTTTATGCATATTTGTTTTTCTTTAATTTCTTGTGCTACTCTGGCAGGCCCAACTACTGTTATAGGATCTCTTTCTGGACTCCAGCCTGGGTTACACGGGTTTCATGTCCATGCCCTTGGTGATACAACCAATGGTTGCATGTCCACCGGTATGCTTGTTTTTTTTAATCTTGTAGTAGCTTAAGGATAAAATTTACTTTTTATTTTGTTTAGGCAACTGACACGTATTTGGCTTATCTGAAAAGTTTCAACTGTGTATGTTCTCATGTTCTGTAGGGCCTCATTTTAATCCTGCTGACAAAGAACACGGTGCTCCTGAGGATGAAAACCGTCATGCTGGTGACCTTGGAAATGTCACTGCTGGTGATGATGGTAAACATTTCTTTTTACTATGTTCTTATCAGATTCTTAGTGCTAGTTGTTTTCTACCATTTAATTTTTTAAAGAATGACAAATTTCTGTGGGTGTTTCAGGTTTTGTAAACTTCACCATAACAGACAGTCAGGTTTGTACGTTATCCAGCCCTTACTAGTTATTTTTTCTGTATCATTAAATCTAATGGGTGGGGTCATTTGCTGTTAGATTCCTCTAACTGGACCCAATTCTGTGATTGGGAGAGCTGTTGTTGTTCATGCGGACCCAGACGATCTTGGAAAAGGTAATTCTGGACGTGGGTTGTTGCATTGTTCTTTAAAATATCGATATTAGAGAGGAAAGCAAAACTTATGAGCTGGCTTTAATCTGATTGTTACCTTTGTGATAATTAAAATGTTTGTAGTGGCTTATTTTGCTAGCTCAAGGCTTGTTCTTTCATCTAGAAGGCTACTTTCGGATTATCATCATTATTGACTGATGAAGGCGAATTAAATGGAGCTTTCCCTTTGTGTGCCACCTGATTGCTAAACTATATGTTATAGTAGCGTTGAAGTGATAATATTTTTTGTGGTAAAAGTGAGTCTTCACTCTTCATGATATTCTTCAAATGAAAGGCTTGATCTATAATGCAGTTTTTTTGGGATTGCTTTTTGTTATGCAATCTTGACATTGCATGTGCTTAGATGGAAAGTTCAAATGTAAATGAGCTGCGGGCATGATTATCCTTTTATTCGCCATTTGATTGTTAAAATAAATGTTCAAAATCTTTACTGGATAATGGCTATTTGTATCTTTGTCTGGGTTGCATAATATTGATGTCAATAAGATTCCTTATACGGATTAGTTTATGGTCTTTAAAAAATGCTCCTTTCTTTTCCAGGCGGCCATGAGCTAAGCAAATCCACTGGAAATGCTGGTGGAAGAGTTGCCTGTGGTTAGTGCTTTCTACTTTTATCTGCATTTGCTATGTGAATCTTTGCAGGTCATGTATGTATTTTTTATTGTGCATCCTTGCAGTTTGGCTTCAACTAACATTTACTTGTGCAGGAGTTATTGGCCTTCAGGCGTAATTTGTGGTCTTGTACGGTGTTCGCCGGCTCCTAGTACCTTTCCAAAAACCTTTTCAGCGTTTTATCAATGAAAGGAGCCAAAGATATTACAAAATATGTATGTCAATCTGATTTCCCAGAGTTTGTATAATGTATGTGAACCTGAGTTCCATGAAATTTTTTATGTGAGACGTACTTTTTATCTAACGTGCCCGTTAAATGGTTAAACCATAGTTTTAATGACGTTACTAGTAATTATACGGTTATATAACCGGGTATTCAGGTGGCGTATGTGGTTCAATTGGGTCGGGTTGAATTATGTTTTAATATTATAATTAAAATATTTTGTAAAATATTAAATGTATATTTCATCGTTAATATTTTGTTAAATAATGATCAAAATATTATACTTATAACGAAAATGTGAAACCCGTGAAAAAAAAATTAATTAAAAATTTTATATTAAAAATCATGTATTAAATAAAATGATACAGGGTTAAAGGCATAATGTGGTATGCCTGGTACCACTAGATGAGATGATATGGTATAGAAAATTATGGGTTAATTTTATGCGACGTGTGCCTAAACTGCGTAGTTGATTACGTTTTTTTTAAAAAAAGAGTAAATCCAAGGAGTTGATTACGCTGTTAGCTCCCACTTTGTATCGTTTCTTGGCGAGTTGGGGCGTTGCCAGAGGTATTGATCTTGTCTTTTTTATTTGGTATTGTCAACATGAAAAAAATTATGAAGTCTTACTGAAGATGGAACCATAAATAGCTAATAAATAATAGTCCTCATCTATAAATTATCCCTTATGCAAGATGCTTCGGTGTATGAACCGAGAAGGAACGCCAGATCACAAAAATTATAAAGTGGAATAGCTGAGATTCATACACGGTGTAAGGATAAATTAATCACAATACAACAATCAGAGAATAACTGCTTCAAAGTTGTTCATTTGTTTCCGGCAAATAAATACACTTCCCTCACTGTAAATAAGACAAAATAATATATAACAACAGATCGAAGGTATCCCAGACTCAAAATAATTATTGTTACTGTTTCATCTAAATGCCAAATAGCAACAGAAATATAATCCCCTAAATACAATCAAATTGGCGCTGTTGATGATGCATTTCCCAACTCTTGTACCCTGTTTTCAGTAACCCTATACTTTCAAAAAGTTTAGCATGCAAACTAAAAGCCAAAAAATGGAAACGTGCTCTACTTTTTTTATTTTTTTCTTCTCTTCACTGGCTTTCCTAAATTCTGTATCCTTTGACTGATAACAATTGATGATGAATTTTTGCTCTCCGAAAACTTTGGCTTTTGGTCAGCTGAGGCTTCTATAGCTGGTTGAGAATTGGACCTGCCTTGTTCAAGTACTGCTTTCAATTTCCCCACCACAGAGTTAGGTCCTCCAAAAAATGGAGTACTTGGTATATCAGATGTAGGAGATACAACAATTTCAGGTATACCTAGAAATCCCTTAACTGCAGGACGTTTAATAACTGTTCCAAAAAAAAAAAAAGAGCAGTCACATTAGAATTCACATTAATGTCATTCCAGAGCGAAACTTAAATAACTTAAAACATATAACTTACTTAGGCGATAGAAAAGTGAGAACACATTTGAGGTAAACCAATAACAGAATATACCCTTCCATGAGTACAAAGTGCGTAATGTTCAGTCAAAATATTACCACTGTTACAGTTACCACAAGGATCCTAAAGATACTTCTCACTAACTAAGTCATGTTTGCAAAAGTTGAAGACTAGCTTCTGGTCACATTATTCATTGATTCCCCAATTCCAATCATTTGGGACTAAATGGATGACGATTCTGAAGATTACTCACTGATTCTTATTACTCTTTTACATAATTGAGTTGGTTTAGTGATGCTAAACCGTTAATTTACACGTTTTAAATTGGAACAAAACTAAGAAGTGCACACTACAGAATATGAAAAAAAATGTAGCACATACTGTTTCCCATGTAGGTAATTAACAAATCGAAACAGGTATATGTTTACCACTTTTACCTTGAAAAAAAGACGCTAGCAGTTTACAAAGATCACCATAAATTGTGAATGAAGCAAGCAGCTAAAACGCAGTAATTATTAGGGAATAAGAATGAAAACTAGGTTGTTCCTATTGAAATAATTAAAAACACCTTAGGAAATCCCATTACGAATGGAACAGTAAGCACAGCAAGAAACCTTAAAAATTTCTTCATAGTGCCAGCAACTGGATTGCCTTCCATGCCTTCTTGTGCATTAAGCTGCAGAAGCAATAAAAAAATGGCTATGGTTACTTCCTGAGGTTCACATATTAATTACACACTCGTCAATATAGTTTTTAAGAAATATCTATCAATAAATTTATTTGTAAGTGGACGGATCACAAAGACACAAGTCGGCTATCAATAACCAATGCTCCTGTTTAAGAAAGGAATTTGCATACCTCCACGGTCAGTAGGAATGATAGTGCAGACATCACAGGAAATATGTATAAACTGTCCACAGTTGTCAGATCAGTAAACCACAATGCTCCTCCTGTTTTAAAAGATGGAACCTTCTCAATCATGTTTGAGATCTGCCATCAGATAAAGTAAATAGAGCTTTGTCATGTCAATAAACAACAATATTACAATCTTAAGAAGAAAAATGATACTGGCCAGTGAATATTAAATTGTAAAAAAAAACAGTTGAGTAATCTTACAGCAAAGAAAAAGCTAACAAAAATTGGGCCCTGGATAAAGAGTCCTTTCAATGGAGAGAACGGACTGACATTATTGGCCAAATTGAGAAAATTGTTAAGCCAACAGAAAATACTTTCATACTGATAAAAAATACAATAATGAAAAAGAAAACAGCATTGTTCACCATCATCGATATAGTAATTAGTACTGATGGTGTTGAAAGCCTGGGGCTCCAACAAGCAATGTGGCCAAAAATATTGCCATGTCATCAAAATGCTAATCTTAATACTAAAAATATAGCAAAATAAATATTCATGATTTGGCCAACTCTTTATTGTAGTGCCAATTATATGGTCAAATCAACGAGTTAGGGGCAGTAGGCATGCTGCATTCTCCAAACATAATTAGACATTGAAGTGTCAAGCTTTAGAGAGGCTATTTGATGTTTTTATAATCCAGGAGGCTTATAGTGATGTTCTCTCTGCTTCCAAATGGGCTAAATGATATTTAATCAATTTAAGATTGAACTGAACAAAAATATATTCGGGTACCAAGTATATTTAGATAGCAGCAAGTAATTAACATCTTCAATGGGGGAATTCTACATTCTATGAATATTATTCAAAATAAAAAATATAAAACACAGACCAACTACAAAATTATCATCTTTTAGTTGCATATGATTAACAGTGATCATTCAAATAAGGTAATCATGGCAAACAAAATGAGCACATTTAACTGCACCTGTATTATATAAGACATTATAAAGTAGGAAACATGTGCAAAATGCTTACTCTTTCATTAAAGCCTTTTTTCTATTCTGACTGTCAGCCACACTTCTAGAATCCAATGACTGCAGATGACTCCAATGAGAAACAATTTTGTTATCTTTTAATGCACACGAAATTTGTTACATTTAGCATTTGCTCTCTGATTTCTTCCATTTGAGGTCTCAATTGCTGCAATGGTCACAGTTAAAATTGATCACGAAAAAAATTTTATAGTAAACAACATGTACCAAATGAATACATACAAGTGTGATGCTTGTACAGCTTAAGCAACTGACCAATCAAACTCTGTAGTTTAATGAGCTCATGAACTCTTTTTGCGTCCAGTAAGCAAAAGAGCAACAATATTAAAGAGAGAGTTGTTAGAGGCTTACAGAGAGTTTTGTAGTAGCTTTGAGGGTATTAATTAGAAGTGGAATTGTGGCAGTCCTTATCAAAACAGTAGCTATCATGATTGACGCCCACCTAAAAGAAAAATATAGAGTAAGCTAAAAAAAATTGCTTCAGAAGTATTTTTTTATCAGTAAATAGCCAAAACAGTGAAAAAAACTCATACACTTGAATCATTCAAGATGACAAAAAAAAGTAAAAAACTTGCATTCATGGCTAGTGTCACAGGGGTCAGTTCAGGGGTTAAATTTTTCGCCCTAACTGCCACCGTGCGGCGTACTCCCCTCCTAGAAGCACCAGCCAACACCACCTTCACACCCCAATGTGCTGTGGTGCACAGCAGTCTCGGACCGCCACGCCTGCAAGTTACGCACGAACCTAGTCCCGGTACTGCACCCAGCTACTAGTACCCCGCGTACCGTAACCAGATTAC
>JAVDBV010069384.1:0-18326 GCA_032619315.1 Piper longum
TATATATATATATATATATACACACACACACACATAACTACAAGTGGGTAATTCTAACGTAAGAATATTCCTATTGAGTACAGTCGGGAATTAATTAATAGACCATTAGCTGATATTTTACTAATAATTATATCATATTAATGTAAACCTTCGCTATATCGTATGTCATAGCTGAGATGCAACTCTAATGATCAATAAAGCAAAATAGACAATTCTACGAAGATATCTAACTGCTACAAAAGTTGCACAAGCAAAGTTTACAAAGAATAAGTTAGCAAATATATAGATTTTCAGAATATGGTAGAAGAATGAATAAAAGAATGGAGTACCTTAATTGCAAAATCTGTCCTTTGGATCTGTGTGGAACATGAAACATGCATAAAAAGGATCTGCAACACAATGATCACGAGAGCTGCTGAGGAAAGTAAATGAATGAATCAATAGAATTCTAACAGTACTCGAGAAACATGTAGATCATATATAGAAGTAGAAGTTGAAAGCTTAGAGACCCAACTCACCTGGGCACCTTGAGAGGCAGAGAAATATTGTAGTTCATTTTGGATTAATTTGTGATCTTTAGTAATGGTTTATAGTGGCTATTTGCGGATGCAGCATCATCAAGATTCTCACCTCATATTGAGGGAAGTAATCAACTAGCCCCTCCTTGTGCTTGTGAATCTTGATGATGCTACATCTGCAAACAGCGACTGTGGAAATCTATGATGAGCCGGAGATCACAAGCTGGCTTTCTAGAATTTGGGAAAAGAGATGATCAAGACGCTTGGTTGGTGGAGTACAAATATGAACATATGCAGTGTAATTCTATAGTTGCTTCTTCATGACATACATATAAGTAGTTCTCTTGGAAGCGAAATCAGTGGAAATTATGCACAATGAAAACTGAACAAATTGGTAAAACAGCAGACACCAAGAACGAAATTTCATTAGAGATAAAATTCTGAAGTACTTGACCAATCAGAGCTAGCACAAATAGCAAAAGAAGATTATTTGAGGGGAAAATTGTGTTGGTCGGCCAATCAGTGATGCAGATAAGATGGAGATGAAATGAGCTCAGAATTCTACCAAACCAAAACGACAAGATTGTCTCAAAAGCTTTGGAGGAAGCATTAAAAGCACCTCGCAATTCATGGACAGAACTATATATGTATACGAAATCTAGCCATGAGTAAGTACTGGAATATAAAAAAAAAATTGAAGACTCGTGATACTAAAAAAAATCAAAGAAACAGAAACAGTAGAAAGAGATAAGCTAGATATATGAACAGCCACATGAGATTTCAACACGTAATGAAGAAGATATGCAGATAGAGGTAAGGGAAGAAGGGGGTAGAAGATCTGCCCAGATCTAGGACAGGCAGAAACTGATATTTAGTGAGCTGGAATGAAGAAAATATATATGAGCAGACAGATGGAAGAGATCAGAAGCAAAGAAGAAGGAGAGAGGGGGGAGAGAGATAGGGTGACGTGAGTGTGGAGAGCTAAATGGGTTTGAATCCTATGGAGATCATTTATACAAGTTGAACCTGATTTTTGATGGGTATTCTAGTAACTTTAATCTCTAATATATTTTTAGGTAATTATTGGTGCAAATAAAGAATTGTCTGCCTTCTTTGTGTATATATTGTCAGTACCACATCATCTTCACAAACCTTATAAATTGCCAAGTTCCTACCCGAAATCCCTCCACCATGTATACATAGCTACCTCACTTTCTTATCTTAATGGCAAGGTACTATATACTTTATTTCTGGCAGCGCGCGTGAGCAACATGTTGTGTAGAGTTTATCAGCCCAGGATTTTCTTCTCGTGCACAGTCAAATAGTACACATGTCACTGTTTCTCTTTATTTTCAAGACCTACCTCATTCATATCCAAATTAATCATCTTCCTTCTCATATAAATTGTTAGAGTATAGCTGATACTATTCTAATACTCGTTTTTATACTGCGTCACAAGATCTTGTTAGTAACATAATGTAGATTTAAATAATTGCCGGTATATATATGTGGAATCACCATCATATATTGTCATTATTTACACCTTATCTTCCATATTGAAACAAAACCCATTCAAGAACAGTACAGTTATGGCAAGTTTTTTCCACCAGGATTTAAAAAACGAAAAGTAATTAAGCCCGACTATAAATAGTGGAGTATTTATGTATAGCAATGAAATTACGGATTTAGTGTGCTATGCATATAGCTTTTGTCTGAATTACATACACACTAAAGTTTTTTTTTCCCAGTCAAGACTAAGGTTGATGAAGGTACTTATCTTGTTAAACACTTTAATACCAGAAACAAAATTGTTGGAAATGGGATGGATTTTTCAATAAAGATTCCAGGTCATTTTCCAGAGTGCATCATGTGAAGGATTGACTACTCCCAAGATCTTGACTGATCAATATAAATAGCTGGCCATGGCCATACATTCGCCAATGTGTGTCATGGGCGGACGTCGCTTCCATCCCGGTTTTTTTTTTTTTTTAAGGGACTTCCAGCGGTCTATAGAGTCCAACAACGATGGAACACCGGGGAGAATCATAACCAGTATTGATCGGGAAATGGCCCATGTTCACGTGTCCTTTATAGAATACAAGTTAACCCTGGTTAAAGGCCGGTAATATCCAGATTAATTAACGCAACTTGATTGCTAGTTAAACTAATTATAATCCCCATTTTACATTAATTTTTTGTCCAACAATTGATATATATCCATTTGACGACCAACTTTAATTACTAGTACTGGTCAATTAAATAAAGATTTCACAAACCCCTACAACATTAATATATACATGTGTATATAACCCGCAAGATAACATGTTTTCATCAAAATAAATCCAGCACTTAAGCTCGAATCTAGGCACTGCTTCATAATTAGATGTGCAAACTTGTTGTGTTTGCTTCTGTTGTATAAGATTATCAACCATAGTCATTATATAGAGAGAGAGAGAGAGAGTCAGAGAGAGAGACAGAAGGAGAGAGGCATGAGTAAAGAGGGGATTACTGGGCCATGGTTGGGGCAGAAAATCAAGGGGGAATGGTTGCATGAGCAGAAGAAACGAAGAAAGAGGGGAGAACTGGTGGGGACTCCATGCATCATTCTTTCACCTGAACAAATGCCCCCACATCCGTACAATGTGACGAGGCAGATGCTGACATCTTTGCAAAGATGGGACCCGCTCTCTGAATTATTATTATTATTATTTGTCTAGGCCCCGAGGGATGGGAATCGGGAGTGGATAAATAACTATGTTAATCATTGATTATACACAAACCCATCTCACTTTACGATCGATCATTTATCTTTCTAATGGAAACCCAGACAGTTGGTGGTTTCTGCCTCGCAGCAGCACTTGGCAATGCCTATCGGCGACGCCGATGGGCGTTGACGGTCTCCACCATCAACGATGGGAACGCTCGGTGTCGCCAAAAAGTTTTCTTTGCCTGGCTTGTTACTACTTTCCATCCCCGCACACATTTTTCTTACAATTTCTGACCAACTTGTTCTTAAATGTGTGATTGGGATGGCATTGTTTTTCATTTGTTTTATTTTCAATAAAAAATACTTACTCGGTCGACAACACTTCAGTCGCGGCCAGGGTTGGACATACGGGACAGTACAATGGGCGTGAGGTTTGCATCGTTTTGAGAACGTGTGATTGTTACCGGTTCTCATTAGTTATGTTTGTTGACTTCAAAGTTTAAACAAGTATCAGTCAGCGAAACAATCCGACCACCGTGAGTTTAAAAAAAATAAGAAAGAATAATTGACTCACCCAACGTATCTAATATGAATATGCAACAAACCTGTCTTCCGCTGGCCTTTCTAGCCTCTAAAAGAAACTTAATACATGCTTCAGAGTTGTTTTTAAATTTAAAAAGTTAATTCAGAGGATAAAATGTTTTCATTAATTTATATAAAATTCGCAAGCCAAATATGAGATTCAATTATCTCATTTACATATTAGACCATCCGAATAATTACCCCTACACATATTGCATCTATATATTTAAGTGAAATTCCAGTAAATTCTAATTTGGATTAATTCAATCTTACCTTGGGCCCCCTCACTCATCAAGTCAATCAAATTATCGAGAGTTGACATATTACATTAAAGTTATGAAGACTTTAATTTAGATTAGTTGATTTACTGTGAGGCCAATTAAGGTAAAAAAACTAATTTAAATTAGTTGTTTTACAATGAGGCAAATTAGGATAACACCAAATTCTATCTTATTCTTATATTATTATTAGGTCCTTTTTGGAGGCTCAAACGACCCAACATTAGATCAGAATACTTGTTGGGGGTTGTAATAACTCACTTATCGAGATCTTCAATCACCAGATAAATATAACACATAACAATTTACCATTTAAATTTCCACCAACAACCACTATAAATATAAATTTCTTTTTACAACAAAAGTGAAACTTGCTTGAACCATTCCCAATACATGAGTGAATTCCCACGCATATATGAGTAAAACTTTTTCCAATATATGCAGAAAACTTCACTCTAATATATATAGAACACTCTACCCAAATGTAGAAAACTCACTCAACACATGGAAAACTTCTCCCATACGAATAATATTGCTACCAATTAACAAGCCATAAATAAAAAGTAAAAAAGGATAAAAAATTAACCAATGTTGCTGTTGTCAAAAAATTCAAAGTCATGTTTTTTCCTCGTAACAAATAATTTCTTTTTTTCCTCCCACATATACGACAAATGATGACCTTCTACATCTTCTTATATATCTCCCCTAAAGAAGAATACTCCATAAAACCTTCTAAAAAAGAAAGCACAACTATATATTTATAAACCAATATTGAACAATTCTTAGAAATGAAGAACCAACTTCATATATTACTCACTTGAGTAACGAGTCTCTTCTTTATATTTCACAATTCTCCTTCAATTCTTTATATCTCTTTGATTATCTTCATAATTTCACAACTTATTGTATGATTGAACGTTTTTTCATGAAAGGTAATATCTTAAATAATTCTTCCCTTCTCAACCCTGAGAAGCATTTTAGACACTTTACACAGTTGTTAAAAACGCGTCAAACTTAATATATTATTGTCAACCAACTATAGACCTCCATCACATGACGAGAGAAATATTTCAATAAATCTCCCTCTTGACTTATGTGTAATTTTCTTTCTCCTCTATTTAAAACCTTAATAAAAAGAAAATATTTCAATACATCTCCCCTTCTAATTCACGCACAATGTTCTATTTTCCCCTGATTAAATTTCAACCCATTTCCCTCATAACTTATGTGCAATGCTTTCTTTCTCCCTTAATTAAAACCTTTACGAAAAAGAAATATCTCAACACATCTCTTCTGACTTATAATGTTCTATTTCTCCCCTGATTAAAACCTTGACAAAATACCAATAAATTAGTTTATCAAGCCCTGACTAAAATATTACCGTTGGGCACTTTCAACCCAAAAAAGAAATTGAAATAAGTTTTTTAAACATCTTTTTATATAAAAACTAGCTTAAACAACAAGACTTCCTCGTTAGTTTATATATAAATCACTAGTTATTCGAAACTTATTTGAAGTTATCCGGACATCTTCTTTAATAAAAAATATATCAAATAGCGACATAATCAATAAGTTGAAACATCTAAACATGACTATCATTTACAAATCTAAAATAGTTGTAGCCGGGACATTTTTAATGCTTAAAAGCTCAACTCGCCGCCGTATGTGGCTTTTGATAAATAGCACCTGAAAAACCTGTATAGATATAAAGTGGCAGTTAGATTCTGCGCTTGTGGTCTTCATTTGCCTTTTTGTGTCTTTCACGTTGGTGCTTGGCATGTGATTGTGTACGATCGCCATCTGATGTTGTCGACCGACCCACCTGCGGAGCAGTGACTCAGAAAGCCGCACTGGTGTTACATGATGAGCATTAGGCAATGGCCTGGGACATGAATATTACAAACTACACGCTCTTCAAAGTGCGCCAAAGATCAATATGCATATCCCTTCGCTTTACGCTCCTTTAATGAGTGAACTGCAACGAATTATGTATGTCTATGTCTTTACATTTTGTTGGTGTCGTTGCCTTCCGGAAGTGTGCTTGATTTGGAAAAGATGGTGTAAGAAGTACTCTAGCAGCGGCTACTTATATTTATTTATTTTTCCTGATCCATCTTTGTATTTGCAGTTGTTTTCCGGCATATTATAGACTTGAATCCAAGCGTTTAATGTAGGATGTATGGTTTCTCTTACATTGCCTTGGATATATTCGACGTTATAGCAGCAGAAGAAAGAGCAAGGCAACCATTGAATCCATTCTTGCCGACATTATATCTAGATATGTGGATCATGCATATTCACAGTTTTCTGGAAATAATCTCCCATACGGTGCAGGCCCTTGCCCGTCCACTGCACCGGCATCACCTTGCTCGTAATCAGGACACTGGAGCTGGTAAGATACACTGGTATGGCCTGATAAGAGATTTCAATGGGATGAGGGAGGCCCCCAAATTTGACAGAATAGCGTACATCCAAATAAAATCACCACATATTCTCACAATAGTTGTACTTCAAAAACTATCAAGCAATGCCCGCAGACTGTAAGTTATTTAATTACAACATGGCTGGCACCAACCTAAATAAATGAACTTGTGCCCCCTTTCACAGCCGTACAACAAGAAATATTTCAAACTATCTACAACATCAACATGTTTGTCCATGGAAAATAGGTTTTCCTAGTGCAATTGATATGATCAATAAAGAAAATGAAGTAATGACTGATTTCAAACAACACCAGCTAAATGGTGGCAAAATGTCATCTTTGCGCACACAGCTTCGTACACCCATGCAAGTTGACACTGTTTTAAATTCCGGACTACTACTCTTGATGCCAAAGAAGCTTCCTTGTTTGTGCAGGTCGTGCTAGTCCAGGAATATCACGAATGTCTTTTGTTATGAGGATTGATGATCTGAATTTTCAATGTACAAACATGAGGAAAATATTTGAAGCTTCAGTTTCTCCGTCTAACATGATAGAACATATATGAGTAACTGACACAATAAATTATAAACAAATACTTAAGCAGTAACGAATAGAACAAGGCTCATACCAATGGCATATAGAGTCACCCAGAACAACGCTGCCATTCAGGTAATCTGCTACAGCTACATAGTGAATCACCCCAATGTTATTCCACATAGCGAGTCATTTGAAGAGGTAAAGAAATATTATGGAGCAGTTTGTGACTTAAAGAAGAATTGCTATTAAATTAGAGGACAATAAAATATTCGGCTAGTCTATTTAGAAGATTGTATGCATGAATTAAATTTCAAACCTTCACTATAATGATGGCTATCACACCCAAAACAATGGTGAAAAGCAATGCCATAATACATCGATCAGTCACCACCTTGAAGACAAGAAATTTGAAAGTCTCAGCATAAGTATAGGTACAACCATTAACGTTGCTAAAGCTCTCATTGGTGTAAAGTTTCACCTGTCTGCATATTTCTTTGACAATAAGCCCTTTTAATGGAAGAATGGATAGAATCAAATTCATTGACAATGCGGCTCATCTGTTCTGTCTGGACAATGATACAATATGGAAAAGTTATAATGATGATCAGTTACAATGCCTATCAGTATCGAACTACTAAATTAAAATAGATCAAAAGACAAATGGAATTGGTTCCTGAGCCTTCAAAGCAGCTGGTGTCTCAGCTCCTACATTAATTGTATCTTGAACAACCTTAAGCATGCCATTACAAAAAATGCTACGAGATAACAATGACTACTTGAAGCTAGAAAAGTTGACAACAAGCATAATTTTTCAAAATATGGAAAACAGACCTTGTTAGAACTTTCTATAGCTTGATCTGTCTCATTCCTTTATCAATCAAGTTTTGGTTGGTCATGGCTGTTAAGCACCAAATAAAGAATATATAAAGATCAAAGCTTCTTTTACTATAATTCATATCCATATCAATGTACTCATCTGAGCTAATCAATCAAAATAGCAAATCTGAATAAATTTCGCAAAATGAGATAAGACAATTTTTTCCTTGAGAATAATAAGAGTTGAATCCCAGCAGGAAGAACCCCAGATGCAAAAATTTGCCATTTTATTTCTGCAAAGTCTCGTGTCACCAATTAAAATGTGAAAGCAATTAACTAGTGACACGAAATCCATGCCACCGCCCCTAGCCCGGCTAGACCATTTATCTAATACTATTGCACAAAAGGAACTAGGCCAAAAAAGCCAACAAACAAACATAATCTTACATGAAGCAAGTAAAATGTTCTCCTCTGCAAACCCCACTGCATCATCAACACCATCAAACAAGTCAACGAGCTTGTTTTCAAGACTACTAGCATATCTGCAACATC
This sequence comes from Piper longum, assembly GCA_032619315.1. NCBI lineage: Eukaryota > Viridiplantae > Streptophyta > Magnoliopsida > Piperales > Piperaceae > Piper > Piper longum. The sequence goes on from JAVDBV010069384.1 coordinate 8,413, forward strand.
ATTCAGCATTTTTAAGATAAACAAAAAATGACCATAAATCAAATAATAAAGGAATTAAATGCAGCTGAATCGAGAAATATAAAAAACTTCAGCCACAATCAATATAGTGAGCTGGGAAAATGTTTGACAATTATCCACCCCAAATAAAGGGCATCAAGTCATTACAAATCATCAATTTAGTAGAAGAAATTGAAGAGGCATATGGTACAATGATAGATTTAGCTTCAGTGTCCTTCTAGTAGCTTTCTTTTCATTGATTAAAACCAGTTGTTTTTTTCTTTTCAAGTAATAGTTCAAGTGAGATGAGTAAGATTTCATGTATTACCTTAGAAGAGCAGTATAATTAGATTCTTGCCAACTGAGAATGAAGAAGTTAGTTTGACATTAATTGAGACTGTACATTGTGTTTTCTTTTTCCTTTTTGTTATTATAAGCAAGGTTACTCTTTCTGAATCTTGGAAAGGTCTTGTGAACTTTTGCTCAAACACAGGTTGCGCAAGCTATTTGTAATTTTTTTATTAAAAAAGAAAAAAGAAAACGAACCGCAGGAAAAAACAAATTGTTCTCTTGGCCTTGATATGTTTGAGGACACCAAAGCAGACATCAGCAAGAAAAGTAATCTTAGAATACACAATTAAACCTTAGGATAAACATTTTTAAACTTTTAGGAATGATTGTTGACTAATTATTACTAAACATGAATCAAGGTCAAAGTTTATTAAAATTAGGCAAGATGCCTGACATGCGTGGCCTATGCCACAGATAACTAATTTTACAAATAAACTGTTATAAATAATGAGATAATATAATCATATTTAATGAATCTTAGTGATAGATTTTAATTTTAAAGACAAACTTTAATCAAATGAGAAGATACATTATTATAATCTGTATTATTTTTTTATTTTTGTTGTATTTTGATTGGTCAAATCTCCTACTTTTCATCACAACCCAATTTTTAGTTCCACTTTTATTAATTAAGAGTTGATATACAAAATGGTAAAAATTCAAGAAAAAATCCGTCCTCATGAAAGAGAGTTAAAAGTTACGTGCTAATAAAAAGTAAGAGAACAGACTATTTAAAATATAATAAAAATAAAAAATAAATCTAATTTACGTACTTATTTAATTAAAATTTATCTTTCAAATTAGAAGCTATTTTTAAGATATTATATTACCATAATTTATCTTGTTATTTAATAACGCAATATCTTACCTAATTAATATTAATTAATTTGATTTGATGTGTCGCATATCATTTTACGTGCCAAAAATAAAGCCGATACTAATCAGATTTTTCATGTTCCAAAACTATAAACAACTATATCATCAACCTCGTTGGCGCACCTAAACCACTGGACCACTTACCAGCCTTCCTTCGTGTCGTCCACCGGTCCTTGTTCGGCCCACTCTTGGTTCTTCTAGTCCCCAAAAAGGTACAGACTTTTCTTGTATTTGCGCCCGTCGGCGTCTTATTCAAGGAAACCCTAGCTTTTTGGGAGCGGCGGCATCATGGCGCAGGCGAGGCAGAGGCCCAACGTCTTGGTGACGGGGACGCCGGGGACGGGGAAGACGACGACCTGCTCGCTCCTCGCCGATGACACCGGCCTCCGTCATGTCAACGTCGGCGACCTCGTCCGCGAGAAGAGCCTTCACGATGGCTGGGACGATGACCTCCATTGCCACTTAATGAACGAGGACCTGGTACATGCCTCCTCGGTTTCGCCAATAGCTTTTTTCTCTCTCTTTTTGTCCGTGCAATCTTGGATCGAGTTGGGTGACGGTGGTTTATAGATGTCTGTATTAGCTCCATTATTCAAATAATAGTATGCTATGCATGGTTTGTTCTGTTTCGCAAATTTGGATGCATTTGATGATTGTTATGCGAGATTTTGACTATGCTTTTGCTGCGAAAGGATTTTGATTATGATTGTGTTAGATGGTATTTTCCTTTTTAGTTGTTTCCTTGGTTGTATAATTGCCTTATTTAAGTAGTGGTTTTATTTGCCTGAATTGTTAAGCAGGTGTATATTCTCATTGGAATCAATCAATCAAGAAATCAATTAAAGCATTAGGTTTTTTAACGGGGAATCTGCCACTCCAAGAGCAGTTGAGATTGGTGCCTTCAATCTTTGTTTCAATAGGTTCCGATGCGATTTTGCCCCAGATTTTTCAATTAAACCAAAAAAAAATGCTCATGGACTGTCAATGTTTAAGAAAATATGTGTGGGCTGTCATAATAGATCTATGTCTTTAGTCAAAATGATGTTGATTTCCTTGCTCTTATAGTGGATTTTGGCAGGTTTGTGATGAGCTCGAAGATATGATGGAGGAAGGTGGAAATATAGTTGATTATCATGGATGTGACTTCTTTCCAGAGCGCTGGTTTGATTATGTCGTGGTTCTTCAAACAGATAACTCCATACTTTATGATAGGCTTGCTAGCAGGTAGAAGAAAATAAGCACACATTGGCTTCTTCCCTTTTATGTCAATATTAATGCTTTGTAGAGATTCTGACCTTTTTATGGTGCTTAAACATCCAGTCAATGGCAATCATCTACGAAAAATTTCTTTTGCTGATATGCAGCATAATTTATTTTAGAGATTTTTCAGTAAAACTGCTTTGTTGCATTGGTTCCTTCTTTTCGTCATAGTAACATTTTTTATTTTGCATTAAATTACTCGAAATTATGGGAACTTAGTTATGATTTAGGATTGTCAATTAGTGAAATCCATATATATCAGATTCTAGGAAATAACTAGGTCAACAAATATTGTCATCTGATTCCTACAGTTCACAACCAAAAAAGATTTATTTATGGTATTGCGAAATTGGAATTCTGATATATGGCATTACAAAGACAAAATCCTGATATATGGCTATGATGTTTTTAGGGGTTACACTGGATCAAAGCTTTCAAACAATATTGAATGTGAGATATTTCAAGTGCTACTGGAGGAAGCAAAGTCCAGTTATGCGGCAGATATTGTGGTGCCACTTCAGAGTGACTCTGTTGATGATATAAGCAGGAATCTGGTGACAATATCGAATTGGATTGGGAATTGGCAACCAAGAGCTCAGCTCCCCAGTTCTTAGAGTGTGTTCTATCTTTCGTTTTTGGTTTCGTGTATCCATCCATAGTACTAAATTTGGGTGATGTGTTGCGCGTAAAAATCTAATTAATTAGGAGTTTCATTAGATGGTGTTTCCAACGCATGCTTAAATTAAGTAGTTTGTGTATCCCTTGCCATGGTAGCATTGATGAACAAAATTGCAGAAGTGATGTCTTCCGCTTCTGAAGAGTGCACTCGCAAGAAAGATATTTTTTTGTTTTAAAACATTGAAGAAGAAAGAGTGCATATATTTCATGATCCCCGATATTCTGAATCTTATTTTTCTCACGAACGGGTTCAACAATGATTTTTTTATTTTTTTCATATGTATTAGTGACCGTTTTGGTTGGAATTGATCATTGATAGGGTTCACTTCTTTTTTCTACTTATTGAAGACAAGATTATTGATTTTAAAAGAAGCTAGGGTGAACGGGAGGGGTTTTTTTATCCAACATTTTTTAGGTACATTGGTTGAATAACATAATGGAGTGTTAGAAGTAGGGGCTGCATTCAGACAGGACTTTTGGATCTCTTGTTTGCTTATGGTTCGAGTTTGTGGCTGGTTTTTTTAATCTACAAAAATAATATAATAATAATGATTATGGTCTAATCGTCTTCTCAAATTCATAATACAGGTTAGTTGGAAACTTCATTTTCACCTTGATTAACAAGAGAGACAACTTTACACCGAATCCTTCTTCACTGAAAGGTGGCTTAATTTTAAAGACAGTTTTTAGATTAACATTTTTACATTCCCGTAGGTACCAAATTTATCCCCAATTAAATAAGATTTTTCCCTTCAAAATTATTCCTAAATTATGGTTTAAAAATTTTGAAATTCGGACTTGACTTAGTATGTTATGAAGTATAGTCAACTCGAAATTATTAGTATCATTTATATTAAAATTTTAATTATTTAAATAAAAAATATAAAATTAGTATTTAGTATTCTTTTTAACTTTTGAATTAATAAATATATGATTTAACTTACTTAAAAATATTTAGTGTTATTTAATTAATGTACAAAATGAAAAATAATATATTTTAATAATTTTTACGCAATAACAGAGTCAATGATTAAATCAGTAAATAAAAAGTCATTGTAGAATTTGGCAACTTAAATAATGAAAAAAAATTATAATTATCGGCCTAAACTATGAGGCACTCACACCCGCCCACACACCAAACAAATCACAATAGCCTCTCTATCCACCGCTGCCTACATATATTTATTTATTTTTTTTTTTTTCTTGAAACCTGCTACGGACTTTGCATCACCAACCTCAACAGTCTGCCCCCGACCAATAGACCAAATGGCTACGGGCTAGCATCTACGCTTGGATGCTTGTGTGTCCGTCACGTACAAGGGTAAAATAGTCAATAAGGATCTCTGATTATCAACACCAAAACTCGCAGCCAATATCAGATCGAGTCCGAGTCCGATCTTGGGGTCCGAAACGTCCGACCGTTCATCGGATCGGAGAGCCCTGACGCCGTCGCCGGCGTTGGCTTCCGTCTCCAAAGTCCAAACTAGACTCCGGTAGGAGAGCAGCGATCCTTTCCATCTCTCTTCCTTCTTGTCATTGAATCAGAAGCAAGGGTTGCCTTTTTCGCCTCCTAATAGCTATTTCTTTCTTTCTGCTGTTTGAGATTTGTTGGACTCCGAGTCGAGAGGTTGCTACTAGAACGATCGGTAGAAGCTCCCTTACAAGTGCCCCATTTTTGTGATCTCTCTTGAATTTAATATTTTTGTTGGTTTAACATTGTTGATTTGAGTATTAGCCGAATCGTTGCAGTGGTACTCGACCTCAGAGCTGCATGATATGATTTTAAGATGAGGAAGATATTGAGGATTTTCAAATTTGTTTGGCTTATTGAAGATTCGCATGTGTTTTGTTTACATTACAGCTGCAATGCCTCGTTGTGCTTGGGCCAAATGATGTTTCCGCTTAGAAGTGAATGTTTATCGTAAGTTGGCGAGTATGTTCAAGTCTGTCGAAAGGGATCACTCTTCTTAAATAAAATTTTTTATAACATTTTTTTAGCATTGAACTGACTATTTGTAGTCGTAATACAACTGCAAGGCTGCATGATATGATGTTAAGCAGAGGAAGTTATTGAAGATTTTAAAATTTGTGAGGCTTATGTAAGTTTTGTAATCTGTTGTGTTTTTGTTGCATTTTACAATGCCTTGTTCCATATCATGTTCTTGAATGTCTTCGAAGTGAATGTTGTTTATTATCACCTTGCCGAGTATGTCCGAGCCTGTTGTAAGGGATCTTGTTAGAGCTGAAAGTAAATATGCTCAAGAAGTGAACGATTCAGTTCTTTCGTCTTCTAAAAAATGAAAACTAACGTCAAAGGTCTGGGGCCACTTTGATAAAATACATGCTGCTGGTGGAGTATATGCTGTATGTCATTACTGTTGCACACAACTGCCAGGGAAGAGTAACTGCGACACCACTCAGTTATGGAGACATCTTAAAGGAAAGTGTCCTAATTTCACGCTTGATCAAACTATTGAAACTAAAGTAAAAGAATCGCGGAAAGCTTTGCTCGTAGCAGACGACCCTATTATGTCCTCACTTCGGAAGAAGAAATTGACATCGAAAATTTGGGAGCACTTTGAAAGACTTGACTCAAAAAACGGAACTTATGTTAAATGTCATCACTGTCATAAAGTACTGCCAGGTGACAGGAAAGGGGATAAGAGCCAAGTTACCAATCCACTCTGGAGACATGTAGATGGAAAGTATCCCAATTTTGCTTGAAAAGGGGAAAGATACAGATTTAATGCGACAAGTCATAAAGCCTACTAAAAAATAATAATTATGGATTGATGGTATATGACGATACAAAATTCAACCAGGAAAGAAGCAGGCAAGATCTGGCCGAGGCTGTCATTTTACACGAGTACCCTTTTTCTCTTGTTGATCATTTTGCTTTTCAGAAGTTCATAAAGAATCTTCAGCCACAGTTTAAAGTTGTCAATCAACAAACTATCATCTCAGAATGTATGAAAATATATGAAACTGAAGAGAGAAGGGTGCGGAGCATATTAGATAAGGTTCATTGCCGAATTAGTCTATCTTGCAGCGTATGGACTTCTTTTCATGGTATTGGATATCTTACCTTAGCTGCTCATTTTGTAAAGCCTCACAAAGTTGTCTGAGTGGAACATTGACAAAAAGCAATTCAGTATAGTATTAGATAATTGTGATGCAACTGATATGGCTGTAAAAGAGATTCAGCAATTTCTGATGCCAGGTGTTGTTCTCAGTGGGGAATTGTTTCATGTACATTCTTGTTCACATGTTATTACCTTAATTGTGCAAAACTGCATAGATTCAATGAGTACGATTCTTCATAAAATGCGTGAAAGCATAAAATATGTGAAAGCATCTTCAGAGAGACAAGAAACATTCAAGTTGTATGCACAGCAGCTTAATGTTCTGAAGAACTCCTTGGTGCTTGATGTGCCAAGACGATGGGATACTGCTTATAAGATTTTAGATGCTGTTCTAAAGTGTAAAGAAGTCTTTTGTTGCTTGGCTAGTGTTGATGACCAGTATAGTTGTTTGCCTAGTACTGATGAAGGGGAAAATGCAAGAACTGTTTATGAATGCTTGGTTCCCTTATTTGAGTTGGCAGAATTTTTGTCCAGGACCAGTCATTCTACTTCCAATGTCTATTTCACCATGATTTGTGAGCTCAAAGTTCAATTGAAGGAATGGTGCAACAGTAAGAATGTTTTGAAACCTGCCATATCCTGCAAAATCCTGGAATTTTTCGAGGCTTATTGGAACAACTCTTATAGGGTGTTGGCTTTAGCCTCCATATTGGACCCACGGCTAAAAATGAAGCCCATTGAATTTTATTTTCCAATGATCTATGGCGAAGACTTGAGTTAGGAAAAAATTTTGGATGTTCGATCATGTTTGGCTACGCTGTGTGATGAATACCAGTCAAGGAAATGAAGAAACCAAACCAATCGACGGCAGTCAAACATCTGACGTTACTGTTGCTTATGGTGGAACTACTTCGGTTGAAGTTTCTTACTACAGCATGGAGCGATAGAATGAAAAGACTTAGCAAATATCTGGAGGAGACTTCATTACCTCAATCTACGAAATCTGAATTGGATTTATACTTGGAGGAAGTGATGATTCCTTTGAAAGAGAATTTTGCAACTGATTTTGATGTGTTATCTTGGTGGAAAACAATGGGGTCTAAATATCCTGTTTTAGCGTATATTGCTATTGATTTACTATCTATTCCATTATCAGCTGTAACGTCAGAGGCTGTATTCAATACAGGAGAGCGGGTTATTGACCCAAATAGAAGTTGCATGAGTGCGGAGATTATCCAAAGCTTAATTTGTACACAAGACTGGCTGAGGAGTAACTATAAGAGTAAGTATACAAATTATCTCTTTGAATTTAGATCGGTTTATACTGGTCTTATATTTTTCTACTGTGGAACAGCCCAAGCCCTTGCCGATCTTGACGTGTTTCAACCATGTATCCCATTTACGTGGAGCATGTTAATGGTCAATATGACTTGGAGTTCATTGCAGAGAGCATAACTCAATGAGTTCCGATACTAAATTGGTATGATCAATTAGTTTATACTGATAGACTGTTGACTTGCTAGATGTGTATGCATAATTTTTGAGCTTTCTGTTTGGTTTCTTTTGTCGATATCTTGGTGGAAAATACAATTTTGCTTCCATTGTGAAGTGAGAAGAGTATTTTTCTGTTCTTGTTGCCATTCACTTTCACATGAATCAGTCTGTTGCATTTGAAAGAGTGGTGATTTTTAGAGTAAATTTTATATTCAGAAAGTTGACTTTTTGAATGGTTATTTGGATTGAACTTGTGCAGATGCCTTGAGATGCTCCACATAAGCACTGATGCAATGCAGCTTTCTGCAATCAGTTTTAACTATTACATAATTACCACTGTCCTCAAATTATTTCAATACAATTTACCACTTGTTTGCTTACCCAAATGGATGGAGTATCTCCCCGAGTCCTCCAGTGATGAATGGAGACAAAGGAATGTGGGAGAATACTATCTTCTGGGGTCGCAGTATGAGACATTTTATCTTGTATAAACTTTTCTATGCTTTGTTACCCGTAAAAAAAGTATTATTGTTGTTGTTTTTTCCCTTGAGTAGGCATAGTTATTATGCCTTTTCATCCAGAATGCATTTTTTTTTCATGCTGATTTCTCTATGTAAATGTAGGTATCAAAGCCACCAGGTTCCACAACTGTGAATTAAATTGAGAGGTTACTTGCCACACTGTCTACCGTTGGCATTTCATTACTCAATTTTTATTCTATGTGACTAAATGAACAGTAGAGCAAGGACGATGACTTGCTCGGAGATTATGCTTGAAGGGCAAGGTCCAAATATGGCGAAGGTTACTTACTGTAGGTGCAAACTTGGCCTCTAGCCGCTACAAACCAAGATCAAATGGTTGTCCTTGTTGTGAAAAACAGGTAATTTTCACCAAAGATAACTAGTTCACTGTGAGAACTGTTACCTAGATGACAAGCGTGAAAACTATTGTATTAAAAAATCACCCCAAGATAAAATTCTCAGGAAAGTTGGTGGGACACGATAATCCACTTAAAAACCAACTCCTATACATAATTTTATCAAGACAAGTAATATAAATAGCACAATAATTAATACCAACTATACCCGACAATAGCTATTAAATAGATAAGAAAAGAACAAGAACAACACCAGAATTTAACGAGGTTCGGCAATTGCCTACGTCCTCGGACACTACTAAAATAATATTTCACTAAAGAGAAATATTACAAAGAGAGAAAGAACAAATTACCAATGGTATAAGGAACAATTATCAATGGTAGAAAGGGGAGTAGGTAATTTTAGATTACCTATTGGGATGAAAACTATAGAGGGGGGGAGGAGTCCTTATATAGAGTGGGAACTCCTCCCAATCCCATCCCACTTTAGATGTGGGATTATGACACCCACATACAACAATTCTCCACCTTGGCAAAATCCCATACAATTTTTTCACAAAACCAACTTTCAGTAGTGTCTCCAAATTCCAGCTTTCAATTTGTAACAATATTGACCAAGTCCAAACAATGTTTAAACTTGATCGCAGTTACCACTTTTGTCAGCATATCAGCAGGGTTCTCAGTGATCGGAATCTTCTGGATTATGACTCCACCTTCTTCTAGAATCTCTCGAACAAAATGATATCGGACGTCGATGTGCTTCGTCCTTGCATGGTAAACCTGATTCTTTGCTAAATGAATAGCACTCTGACTATCACAATGCACTTTGATGTGCTTTTCTTTTATTCCCAATTCACCAAGCAACCCTTGAAGCCAAATTGCCTCCTTTACAGCCTCTGTAATTACCATGTACTCTGCCTTTGTAGTAGACAAAGCCACTGTTGACTGTAATGTGGACTTCCAACTTACTGGTGCTCTTGCAAGAGTAAACACATAACCAGTAGTTGACCGTCGCTTGTCCAAATCACCAGCGTAGTCAGAATCACAATACCCAATCACACACTGACCATCTTTATCTTCCTGCTGAAATACTAGTCCAACATCTAAGGTATTCAGAATATACCTTACAATCTATTTCACAGCTTGCCAATGCTCATTTCCAAGATCATGCATATACCTGCTCACAACCCCAACTGCTTGTGAAATATCCGGCCTCGAGCATACCATTGCATACATCAAGCTACCAACAGCACTTGCATACGGTACTTTTGTCATGTATTCCCGTTCTGCATCATTCT
>JAVDBV010069385.1:0-14969 GCA_032619315.1 Piper longum
CAGAAGGTTGTTAACAACCCCCCCCCCATTTTGAAGATATAACTTAGGCCAATTAATTTACACTGTAGACTAGGTTGTTATAGATGGTATTAGAGCAACCTAATTTCGTATTAGATGGTGAGTTGCACTATGGGTGTTGGCTTGGCTTTCAGTCACAAGGTAGAGAAAGGCATTGGTCGGGGCTAGTAAAAAACCAAATATAAGAATTTTGAGGATGAATTTCCAAAAGTAGGTGGATTGCAAGAACCCTCAACTTAGTTTCATAACTAAAACCTACTAGTGTAATCCTATTTATAAGTTGGAATAGATTATAGATCTTAAACTTTATTAACCACTTTTAAAGAGATGACTTAGCCCCATTAGTTTAACTTTAAGTTTGGTCATTACAAATAATTGTAAGATCCTTCAACTTAGTCTCGCATCTAATTCCTACTGGGGTAAGATCTTGTTTATAAGTGAGAATATGTTATACATCTTCAACTTAATTAACCACTTCTGAAGAGATGACATATGTCCATTAGTTTGCACTTTAGGCCGGGTTCTCACATATGATATCAGAATAACTTGGTTCCATATTAAACGGTGGGTTGGACTAGGAAGGTATGCTAGGCTGCTGGTCAAGGGGCAAGAAGTCACCTAGGCTAGGGCTAGCTACGAGCCAATTATAGGAGTTTTGAAGACAAAATTTTTTAAGGTGGGTGGATTGTGAGATCCAACAACTTAGTTCCGCATCTAATACCTACTGGGATCCTTCTTATAGTGGTAACGGTCTATAGATCTTTAAGTTGGTTAACAACTTTTGAAGAGGATTTAGGTCTATTATTTTACACTTTTGGCTAGGTTGTTATAGGTGGCCTGGAGATCAAGCTAACCTTGCGACATATATGATCGTGCAAAGGGATACCCTACAACATGGGTATCATGACTGGTCCTCAAAACTGTAGGATGGTAGATGTGTAATCCACGAGATGTACTAATGGAACCTAGAAGGTGCCCACCCCAGGAGGCTGCCTAAAAGACACAATCACTATGTCTTCCCCAATAGTTGTATAATGAGATATGTGTATACTAAAATAAGGTACAATATAAAAATGTCGGAAGGTCCAGTTAATGTCCATTCTGGAGTATCATTGTTGTTAGTTACGACAAATTTTGCCATTATCCCCGGAATTTATAACACAAGCAACCCAAATGATGACCCTAGAGCTTTAAGCTAATAAGTAAACAATAGACAAGTGCTTTTTAATTAAGTACCAGTTACGTACATTCTAGTAGATAAGGAACAATCCTCCCAAAGAGCCACTATAGCACCTTGGGTCAATAGAAACCCATAGCAAGGTTGGATAAATGTCTCATCCCTCTTCTGTATTTTATAAACGGTCATCCTGTACCAATTTATAGTACTCCATCTTGACTCACTGAGCTACTACCATTATAGTAGATTTATAAATATGGCTATAAAATAGTCATGCACAGGCTACCTACCATGTAAAGTTGCACACCATGGGGCTACATAACACTACACACCTGCATCTCTAATGTCGAGGTGTCCGCATGAATGCCAATGAAGGTGATTTGGACCTCTAACCTTAGTCTAGCCACTCTGTTCATCGTCCATCTGCCTAACTAGATGCTAACTGTGTCCTACTCATAGAAGTAGTTCAAGTGCCCTTTCATACCTTAAGGCGATCGTGGTGACATGGGGATCCGCACTAAACTGAAAATAAGAGCTGAGATAGCATCGTGTCTTGTCAAGCAGTGCCAAGCATTGGGGGACGCTAAAGTCGTGGCTTGTACATATAAATCATATATAAGCACGCGTCAGAAAGTGCCAGATAAGCAGCGCGGTCTGGATCAAGGCGGAACTAGTACTAAAACCAGAAGGCAGAAAGACCGGTTTTACAATAGCAAACTCGCTGTCGAAGCCCATTCAATTAGTGGAGTTAAATTGCTTGTAACAATTATATTCTCCAAACTTAACTCATTGTGGTCATTTAAACCAATGAGAGGCTATAACTAAATCCTTTATTCGAGTCCATATGTATCAACCTTAAACTGTTAAGAAAAAAAATCAACCTTACTCTAACTCCAACCACTAACTTTAATCCAAGCTCACATTAAACCCTGAAGACACAGTTTCAAAGCCAACATGGGCCAAGCTCAAGGCTGAGATTACGAGCCCACAAAAATCAAAGTCCAACTTGAAACCCAGTGCCCAATTTCTTGAAAATATGCATGATTAAGGTGGAAAGCTTGAATCAAAGTTTTAAATACGGTACTGATTATAGTTGGTATGAGGTATATTTGGTTAAAACAGGTTGAATTGCGTTCAATTGTATTTTAAAATTATGAATAAAATGTTTTATTAGGCATTAAAAATAATTTTTGTAATCATCTATTTATTAACAAAGGAGAATCAAAATTTAAGTAGGAGATCATTCAATGAGTCAAAATTTTATAAAAAAGAAAAAAATTAAATCATTATATTCTCTCTCATCATTTAAATCGGTCTGGCCTATCTTTATAATGAGAATCTATCTTCAAAATAACACAAATTATTATACTCTATCTTATTATTCATGAATAATAGTCTATCTTAATGCATGCATGGCTCAACATCTTGTCTAGTTGAAATAAACACAATTCAAAATAGTGTGATTTTTAGCACAAAAAGAGTTTTATGAAATTTTAGAATAAAATATTGGTTACTAATAAAAATGATATGAAGACTTAAACTCCCGGGGAATGGAAGAGGATGATACAATGGAAGAGGACGATACATTGTAATAGTAATACATGGTAGGAGACATGGACCATGGTATCAACCCCTTTATATTAAAGCGATAGTTTTTTTTTTGTCCTCATCGAGTTTCAGCTTTTTTTTTAATTGTGGTTGTTTCTGGCCCACAATAGTTTTATGAGCACTTCACTACTTGTTTAATTTGGAATTATTATTATTATTTATTAGGAAAGTATTGGATTATAATTTACCTAAATTATGTATTAAAATATTAATAAACTTTGATATATTTATGATTATGCTATCAAAGTAAAGTTTATTACTTGAAAATATATAATTAATTTAGATTTTTACAAATTTTATTACAGAGAGTATAATTCTATTCGAATTAAAATCTTTAGAAAATAAATTCTATTTAATTATTAAAAATTTTATTATTAAATTTTAAATTATTTTTAATATTTGTATATACAACTATATTTTTTGCTAAAACTAATTAAAGATACATTATTTTTATTTAAAAATAATATAGTAATAATTTTGAAATTAATTTGCATATTCTTAACATATATAATTAATAAGTTTCAAATATACCCTTCACATCGCCCCACTCTTTGGATAGTTTACTATTTAAAACTATGTTTTAAATAACAAAGATACGTCAAACAATTAAATTGAGAGTTTTAGCTTAAAAGACAAACAAAAAGTGCTCAAGTTCTAATTTCCAGTCATTATCATCGCAAATGGTTTCACATCTTGAAAGTACACAAAAGAATAATATGAGAGGCTCACCATGTTTCTGCTTCTTTATAACACAAAATCAACAAGCATATCAAGTCTTCCCGGAAAGAAAAAGGTTTATTCTCAACCCATGAAAGCTGTCAGTTATTAGACCAGTTTTGGAGCTTGGCAAAGGTGATCTCAATGAAGTCGGAAAAGAGCGGTAGCTGTTCTTTCACAAGATAGATGATGGACAAGGATAGAATAGCATACAAAGCATATGCTACATACCAAACTCTTCCATGTATTGCAAACGATTGAGCAGTGCAGAAGGCAAGAAGCAAGGTGGAAAGGGATAAGTAGAGGGTGGTGAGTCCATATATGAGTTTTCGGGGCAAACACACTTCGAAGTTCTTCGCGTCCGAACGAGAGCTTAGGATGATCAGAAACATGACCAGGGATAGCACTCCAAAGCAGAGTGTCACCAGTGCAGATATGCTGAAAAGCTTGAATCTCCATTCATCTTTGAGATTGGGAACACCATGTGCATTTACACCTCCGGGCACAGTTGCTGCGGTGGCCAAGGCCGCAGTGGTTAGGAGAGAAGAAATGACCGTGCATGATCTTGCAGTAGATGAAAGCCATTCAAGGCCTTCACCTGCAAGTTTTTCATGGGTCTTCATGAATACTTCATTGGGTTTCTTACCTTCGTCGTTCTCGCAAAGTTGTAGGTGGGAAGGCATCAAGGCTTTTACCAGCTACACAATCAAATATTCCCTCATAAATTAGTCAATTTTCTTTTTTTCTAACCAACAAAATGAAAGAGTTGTGCTGTACAGACTTCCAATTAAACCCCATTTTTTAGTCACGTTGATTGCTTTTCAAATATTGGTAGTTGTGTTTTTTAATGTTCATGTAAAAAGAACGTGCCAAAGTGAATTTTAAAAGTACAAGTAATATTTTCCAAATAATAATAAAAAAGCGTGATTCATGATGCCTTACACATTAGTAAAAAATTAAGGTCAGTTATCGGTTTCTTTTCTCTTCCATTATGAAGAACATTTTTTCCCGGGAACTAAAATCTGATTCAAGTATTCAAACCTGTAAAAATCACTAAAACCATTACTTCCTAATTTGTTGAAACTAGTCAAGATGTCATGTTATGTGCGCTTATGTTAATAAAGATAGGTTCCAATATTAGAGATAGACTCTTGTTGAATAATGAGACAGGCTATAACAATATGATATCTTGAAGATATACTCTATTTTAAATATATACTCTAATTAAATGAGGAATTAGACTATAATGATTGATTTATTATTTTATTAATTTTTATTTTATTTTGATTTGTTGAATCTCTACTTTTCATCATAATGAAACTTTAGACTCCCCTTAGTTTATTAATATAAAATTAGTGGGTCATATGACCTTGTGATATAATACATATGGAGCACTTCAAATATATTGTTTTCCGCGTATAAGTTTATGTAAATTATAGGAGACATGACTCACTAAAGGGGAATCCTTTTATCACTACAAAAATTATCCCTACTTTTCCCTACCTTGATGTTGATTGGCATAAAAAAATAGCTATGTAAGCATGATCTAGATAGCTCATTAAATGAGCCAAGTGGGAAAAATATAGGATTTCCCTTTAGTGAGTTGTGTCTCGTATAAAAATAAAAATACGATGGAGAACTGAACATGAAATGTCTAAAATAAAAACTAGGTTATATCAAGTTAGCGAGAAAAAAATAAGAACCTCAAACCACTTGACTTCCAAATGCATTTGCAGAGGTGCACCAGATGTTATCGACCAGGGATGATCTTTCTTAAGTTCTGCAGCCACATGAAGCACATTTTTTCCGTCTTCTAATCTTTCCGTAACCAAAGTTTGCCGGATGTTCAACTTCAACAAAAGCCGCAAGACTTGAGGCTGCCTACTCTCCACCGCAAGGAAGATCAAATTCTTTCTATGTCTATCGACTTCTTCAACTGTGAATGGAAAAGATTTGACAATCATGCTAACCATCTCTATGATTCCCATCTTTACTGCTGATACAATAGGAGCTGTTGCATGTAAATAAAGGAGGAACATTATATTATTGAGGGTAAAGAGATGTTAATTCCACTCCAAAATTTATATATATACATATACATAAATTATGAACACTTTCTAACCGTCTTTATAAGTTTCTTCAAGGATATTACGATTAATGCTGGTTTCTTCCGACGGACTACTAGTACTAGCTTCTGTGGAAGTATTACGATTAGCAACTGTTTCTTCCGAAGGATTACTAGTTGCGTTCTCCGACCTCATCCAAGGGTTTGATTGATTTTCCCCTTGCTGCAGTTTCAAGTAATTTATGATTTCTTCAACCATGGTGTAGGACAAAACGTGTTTCCTCTTCTCCTTCAACACTGATTTCGGTAAAAAAAACCCCATAACTGCATAGGCACTTAAAAACATTCACGTTAATCATCGCAAAAAATCATTCATGAAGACTAAGGCTTATGCATGATTCCTTCAAAATGCTTAATGACATTACTTCTTACGTGTTCACATTGATGGTAAAAATTGGCAAGTGGCTAGATAGTATAGTTCATATTTAAAGTTCTAAAATTTCTTTGACTTCAAATACTCTGGGCAGAGTTAACTCTGCTCCATATAAATTTTCAAAGTTCAATTCTATGAAGGACTCCAAACTCACAAAATTACAATAGTAATATTTAACACCTAAGCATACAAATTGTAGCATCAACAACCAATCCCTTATTCCTTAGGAAAGGGTTTATCACGTCTACTATGTAAGCTAAGCATTTTACCATTTCTACCTCAAGGGTTTTTTTCTTTTCTTTTTCATTTTTTTTAAGGTCAGTCCTAAATCAAGTTAGATAATTCATGTACCAATTTAGTATTGCAGTTTAACTGTTTAATGGATGATTTGAAGAAATGATTTTTAGTCAATTAGAAGACAGCTGAAGTTGACTTCAGTTTGTAAGAAATGGGGAATGAAGGCCGAGCTCTAGATTTTTAACAAGTTTTTTTACCATAAACAGTTTTTTTTTTACATTATCAGTTTGTGCGAAAATAAGACATAATTTAAATAAAAGATGGAAAATTGAATTACCATAATTATCCTTAGTGAGGATTTTGTTCACTAACTTTTAAAAAAAATTTAAATAGGTCAGACCCAAAACAATGCAAGGTGGCCAGTGGTAGCTGCTTTCAGCCACTCCACCACAGCCAAGCTGGCCAACAGCAACAGGCAGATCCGGCCACTCTAAATATGGCCACGTACTTTTGTCTTTACGGCGGTCGAAAACGGGCCCATGGTCATCTGTCAGCGGGTCTAAATGGTTCAGGTAGGATTTGTTTGAACCCAAAGTTAAACCTAAGGGCATTTTGGCTATTGTTTAGAACTTTACCCTTTTCTAGTAATTACGTCTAATTTGATCCCACCAGCTAATAATTATATAATAAAAGTATTTTCCTTTTTCATGTAATTATCATATATCATCACAAAATCAATTTTAAAAATTTAAATATGATATTATACAGTTTTTCTTGTAATTTTCTATTATTTATCACAATAGGCAATATCTTTTTCCATCTTAAAAGTAGGATGCGGTGCCCTCCTAAGCATAATTAATTTTCTTCGTATGTATTTGATTTAATTGCCAGTAAGAAAATTTTTTAAAAAATATTAAAATATTAATTTTTCTCCAAAAAAATCAGGTAAAACGTGTTTGCACATTGTACATATGCAGCAATGAATCACGAGAAATCAAGTGAAAAGGAATTCTACATTCGCTAGATCACAATGAAGTCAATAGAATTAAATTGATCAAAATTAATTTACACTCACAACATGTAATACTACAACTTAGGTGTATGATAAATATAGGAAACTGTGAGAATGAATGAATTGAAATAAATTTGGATTTATATTCTATTTAATTTTTAAGTAATGACTAACTTTGACTTGAAAACCATCGGACATAATAATTTGTATTAAAGAGTAGATTGGATTATTAAATTGGACAACTTGGCCATTGCAGAATTTCTTAAGGTAGGTTTTGGAGTATTAATCTTATATTTGATACTTATTATGATAAAATATGATATTATTTATAACGATGAATAAATCTTTAATTTTAGTTAATTATTTTTAAGATATAATTTAGAAATTATTTGACAAAACAGATTTTGTCACAGTATGCTGGACAAATCCAACCATCTCACACTTGGCCATGACAACCAGAATTGGCCACCACAAACTCTCCACACATTTAAGAGTAGCATTCTAATTTTTTCACTGTTTCCTTATTCCGGCCGGTCAGTTGGAAAACTTTGCACTAAATTTATAATTGTAAATAAAAAATTCTTTTATCTTTTTAAAAGTTTTATTTTTTTCATGAAAAAAAATGATCTTTATGGTCTCTAAACCATTTGTGACAGCTTTACGTTGGCAGACCTGTCATTTTTAATTTAATCTCTAAAAGAAACCGGTTAGCAACTACTATTTGTAAACAGGACTTTTAAATGAGTAAAGGCTGTCGTTTGGCATCTTTGAAAATTAAATAATATATTTATTTCCGACCAGCTAGATGGGTGCATGGCGACCACAAAAAATTATCACCGGGAAGGAGGGTACATACTTGCTTCGTTCAGTGTTTGAGAACTCTCTGACATCTCATTCAAAGCTGGCACATCAATTTGAATCCCTGCTACGATAAAGAAAAGTTAATCGACTTGTTCCAAGCCCTTTCTTCGAAAAAACTTTTTATTGGTGCATCGGTTAAAGATGCATACACAAGTGCTAAAAACTCGAAATATTTTAAACACATCAATTTGAAAAAGTCAAGAAGAAGGGTACACACTTGCTTCGTTCTCTGTTTGAGAACTCTCTGATATCTCATTTAAAGCCGACGCATCATTTTGAATCCAAATCAAGCTAGGGAAAATTAATAACCTTGTTCTAACCCTTTTTTCTACACAGAAACTGTAAATATTTTACATTAGTGATTTGCAAAGGATGTATTTGACTCGGTGAGAGTTGACTCAGGTGAGGAAACGCAGGGGCATATGGTAAGGTAAGCCTTATATATGATGAAGTATAGGATGATGTGGTATTTTAGCACATGTTCCTTTAGTCATTTTATATTTAATAAATTACAACTTATAGATTAAAATTATATTGTGTGTCTCATATATTAGATTTGGAGCCTTAGCCTGCAAATTACTCCAAAGTTGCAATGGATCAATGCTCTTCTTCACGATTGCTCAACAATGAAGTAGTTTCAGCCGATCTATCACACAACCATTAACTTTTCTAAATCTTGCTTCAAAATACAAAAGTTCTTACTTTTATTTTTCCACCGAAATCACCAAAGAAATCAAAGAAAAAGTAAGGCTCGTCATAGAGTCACCTATAAAGTTTGACTCCGAAGGGTAAGGACTTGAATCGACCAGTAATGTTTAGAGTCAAAACTGAGTTTTAAGCGTTGGAAATCTCGGGACCAACATCATGTTAAAGTATCAAGAAAATAAATAATTGTAGAAGCATACATGATTCCATGATACAAATCTGCTGCCTGAATATTTAAGATTTGGCTTTTTTAAATTTTTATGTATAATCAGGTTTATTCTTTACTGATGATGGGATGTTAGAAAGAATTTCATAGACGTGATTGAATAGCTTCCCTTATTTCTAATTTGATTCATCGTAATAAATTAAAAATAAGTATATTGTCTTTACGCATATATAACCTCTATACTTTAATTAACCAATATTTTTATAAGCCAATTAAATTAAATATGTGACAGATCACATAAAGAGACTTGTTAATAAGATTGTCTTCAATGTATTAAGTTAACATGTGTGACCACATAGGTAGAATAAATCTAACATTAAGTATGTGCCTAGTAGGCACTAGTTTAAAAACACCTCTTTGCTAGGTACTCACTTGTTTCATCCTCCTCTATAAGCCTTTCTGTTCGTTCCTTCATTGCAAAATTCTCAGGAATGACTGTGTGCAAGCAAATTAACAAGGAAACAAATAAGGGCCACTTGTTCAAAAAAACTAAATCAGGTTAGATCAACCTATAGAATAAGTCCTACAAATTCTATGAATTATGTATTATAATAAATAAGTGAAAAGGAGTGCTTAACTTACAATTGTAGACCAGAAATTTAAATATTCTGGGCCGGTATCCACTCTTAAATGAAGAAGGAAGCCTTGCCAACAGATGAATCGGTGTTTCGCCTACACTGTTCTTGATAATGGCCAAGTGTTTAAATTTTTTAAAAATTTTGTATGCTAAATCTGTGAAGGAAAAATTAGCATGGAAAATGTTATAAAAAAAACAACAATAAACATGAAACTAGCTGGCATATTTTAGATCCACAATTATATATGAAGTGCCAAAGAAAAAAAAGGATAGGTTGCCAGGTGGAGCTAGGTAGAGGTTCACATTTTTTGGGCTAGCGTGGAAAGGCGAGTCACTGATACGAAAGACATTTTAGTGACAATGTTTTTTTGACAAATTTATAGATTTAGTGACAAATTTGTCGTCATTGATTGATGCCGATGTAAGTGTTTTTGTATAGACGAGTGAATTGCAAAGTTCTTCAGCCACCAATCAATAAACATACCAACCCCATCAAATTATATCTGGCTAAACTTTGGTATTGTAGACATTCCCTTTTTTTCTATTCCGTAACATCCTAATTTATTTTCATATTTTTCAAAAAATAACACTATTGGCAAATTGTTCGTCGACCAATATGGGTTGATCTGGCAATCATGGAATGCATATTTTTTTTACTGAATGACATGAAATTGTATAGAATTTCATACATAAGTATCTTGATTGAATAAATAAAAATATAAAAAAATAAATTTTTTCACCCTCCAAAAAAGGATTAGTGATTAAATTAAATTAATTTGTTCAAACAAAGAAGAGGATATGTTGAATTGATTTCTCAAAAACATATTACAATTCACACTTACCTATAAACTCTCCTCTCATGGCAGCATGTAATATTGTATCCTTATCATCCCTTATGCAAGCTGCATTGAATCCCTCCCTCAGAGTGCCACACATTTGATCCCCGCTTACCTGCTGCTCAGGTTCAGAAAATAGCTGCATAAACTCGTCCAGAAGAAAACTGAAGGCACCCATCTCTCCCACAACCGAGGCCAAGTACATGGGAGCTTCTCCACTTTTGTTGCGAACAGTAACGGCCGTGCTTCTCTTCCGACAAAGCTGTTCGCACATTCTCCGGTCTCCTCGCATAGCAGCCAAATGGAGCGGCGTGTCACCCTCCTTGTTCTTCCTTTCGAGGTCGTCTGGTAAGGCGATGTTGACGAGTTCCGTTAGCCGACCCATTTCGCCTCGGTTAACGGCGAGGTGGATCACATTATCCTCCGTCTTCGTGAGTTGAAGGCCGATATTGCCTCTATGTTCTCTGCAATTTGAGATTACTTCTTCCCATTTGCCGGCCATGATATGGTGGAAGAAGCTACTGACGACACGGTAGTCTCCGTTAGCCATGATTTTGTCCAATTAATACAAAGCTTTTACAAAATCATTCCTCAAAACTAAGTTATGAGCTGAGAAGTCTACCAAGTCAATGCATCTTAATATTTTTTCACTTAAACATAAGACAAAACATACAACAGCTTGATGGGATGTCCATCTGTTTTTTGTCGTTTGTTTGATTCTTATTCATTAGGTTGACGCCATAAAAAATTAGCATAGACTTTAGCAGAATTTGTTAATTCATCTTGGACGCGGTCATATTGCTTTCAAGGCGTTTCTTAATCTTATTTTTTCTTATTGAAAAAATTTAGGTATGCAAGTTCCAATTGCACAAATTTCATATAGAATTACTTTAAAACTAGTTTGGTTGTCCTAAAATTGAATGAATAAAATGTAAAATTTAAAGGTAAAAAATTTTCTTGTGTATGGTCATATTAAATTTAGCGAAAAATAATTTAATTTCAGTCAAAATAAGTTTATATCAAAATTTTACAAAGCAACAATTTTTATGAAAAATAAATAAAAGTGGAAAAAATTTTATAAGACACACGTACATACGAAGAAATATTTAATTTTCATCTTGTTTTCCAATTATCCAAATATATAAGGAATATTTTTAATTTTCATGTTATTTTATTTTATTACATTTCTATTTCCAATGAATTTTTTTTCATTTACGTTATTTTCATACCAACTAAACAGACCCTAAAATGATAATAGATTGGAGTTTTTAAAGCATATTACCTTAAAATGATGAACGTGAGAGACTCTCAATGCTAGTGACCTGGTATATGTTAGATTCTCAATGCTAGTGACCTGGTATATGTTAGATTCTCAATGCTAGTGAGGCCAAGTCATTACATTTTAGAAGGGTCAAACAGTGACTACCATTTTTCCTTAAATTTTAGATACAAATAATCATCATATATTATTAGTTAAGCATAGGAATTCATGTTAATCGGGCAAGATATAATTCATAACATGTTCTTTTGTTAGATTTAGTCTGCATATATGATCTCAATGCTAGTGAGGCCAAGTCATTACATTTTAGAAGGGTCAAACAGTGACTACTATTTTTCCTTAAATTTTAGATACAAATAATCATCATAGATTATTAGTTAAGCATAGGAATTCATGTTAATCGAGCAAGATATAATTCATAACATGTTCTTTTGTTAGATTTAGTCTGCATATATGATCTCACATATTAATTTAATTATAAATTGAAGATTATCTCATTAATCAGCCTTCCTATGTGATCTCTTAATGTGTATTTAATATTAGCCTTATTGAAAATATCAGTTAGTTAGGTATGGAATTTAAGAATATGTAGAGACCAGAGCATTTATTTTTAATTTATTATGATGGGCTAAATTAATAAGAGAATCTTAAGATCTATATATATCTATATATATATATATATATCTATATATCTATATGTATGAGTTTAACTGCAGTGCGCTGCCACTCTTTGGCAGCGCATGCAGCGTATTAAAATGTGGACCGCTAGATTAAAATCCAGTGGACCACATTTGATCCTCTCCCAAGCACCTAAAGTCCACACATCTTCACACTTCTCCCATGCCGCTCTCACTCAAGCCGCTGCCGCCACAACCAACATGGTCTCCATCAGCGACGAGCCGACACCGGCACCGCCGTCACTCTCGTTACTGTCTGCCGCCGCCACCCGCCCTGCCGGCCGGTCCATGCGCACCCTCCGCTGCCCCCTCTTCTTCACGGCCTCCGCCTCCTCCGAGATCCTCACCGACTCCGCCGTCGGCCTCCGCCCGATCTAATCTCTCATCTGAGAAAGTATACGCCTTCCCCCCTCTCCTACTCCTCGTCGCAATCCATGGCCGACGTCGCCTCACCGACGGTGGAGGCCCAAGGCCGTCTCCGACTTCGACCCCGGCCGCAGCGCTGACGTCAAAGTCTGGCTCACCGCCCAGTTCGACGCCGCCGGCAAGGACGTCCCCGACTTCGATTACACCCCCCGGGTGGTCGCCCCACCTCCACTCCCTCGCCTACCTCTCCCAATCCAAGGCCCGCGCCGCAAAGATCCTCACAGCCGAGATCCTCGAGGCCTCCGAGTACCGATCCCAAGGTCGCTTCTTCTTCTACTTTTTATTTCGTTTCAACTTCCCCAAATTCGATTCCATTTCCGATTTAGGGATTTTTTTGGGTGTTTGATTTGATGTTTTGGATTGTTGATTTGATACAATTTCTGATTTCTGGGGTTTGATTTGACGATGTTTTGAAGTGTTGATTCGATCCCATTTCCAATTTCTAGGGTTTGGTTGATGTATGGAGTGTTGATTCGATCACAATTGGGATTTCTACTGCTTGTCTTTTTGGGGTTTGATTTGTTGTTTTTGGCGTGTTGATTCGATTCAATTTCTGATTTCCAGGGTTTTTTTGTGGTTTTGATTTTTTATGTTTTTTTTTGGGGGGGAGGGGGTTGATTCTATTCCATTTCTGAGTTCTAAGGCTTGTTTTTTTTGGATTTGATTTGATGTTTTGGGGGTGTGATTTGATCCCATTGCCGATTTTTAGGGTTTCTTTTTGGGGTTTGATTTGTCGTTTTGGAGTGTTGATTCAATTCCATTTCCTTTGGGGGTTTGATTTTTGATGTTTTGAGTGTTGATCCAATTCCATTTCCGATTTCTAGGTCTTAGGGTTTGATGTTGATGTTTGGGGGTGTTGATTCGATTGCAGCGGCGAAGATGAAGGAGATACTGAGGCATGTTGGATTGCCGAAGGATAGTCTGTTGTCGAATGTGGCATCGTCGGTGCAAGTGCTTGCCAATTTGGCCAATTTGCTCAATATCAGAGATACGGAAATGACCATGCTGTTGTTTATTTGGCGAGTTTGCTCTTAAATTTGTGATCTTTTTGGTTCATTTGGATGTTAAACCAATCGAAATCACCCTAAATCTTGGTTGTTTAATTGTAAGCTTCTACTTCTTAAGTCATTTTTTTTGGGAGTTAATATCTTGATTTGATCCATTGGCTCTTTAGCTCAAATGGTGAGAGCACTGTTGAGAAAAATCCCCAAAATTAGAGGACAACAATAGCGAACACAAGATATGAGAAAATTATTCCTGAAAAATAGAATAGAACAAAACCACAAAAGAGCAGAGATTTAACGTGGAAAACCCTCCTTCAATCGAGAGTCAAAAACCACGGGGTAACAACGAACAATTCACTACTTCAACCAAAGATTACAGTCATCAAACATATAAAGATTGCAAGAAGATAATTCACACACCCTATACTATTGAGATTACAAGATTTCACTCTCTCTCAACACTCCGTATAAGATTAAACTTGTGAATTATTATCCTCTTCTTTTATCCCTATATCTCACTCTCTTTTCTCTTGCTTGTCTTTTTTTCCTGCTTGTCTTGTCTTGTCTTTGGAATGAGGCAAATGAAGCTCAATTTATAGAGAAGCTTTGAGACCCTTCATCCTTCATAGAATAACTAACAGTCACCTCTGTTAATATTCCGAGATTTCTTTAGTATTCCGAGTGTGACAATGGGCTACATATCATTAATATAATTGCACATATTAACAAGCAATTGGGAGATTCATTCTCTTAAGGGGATGGTGGTTCAAATCCACCGGGAACCTTGTCACTAAATAGTGGAATAGTTTAGAGTGAATGTAGATTCCAGAAACTAGCTTCGCATTGTAAAGATGCAGTGATTACTAGTTACAATCCATCGTCTGACAGAAATTGAAAGCTCCCATCTAGTTACTAATTTTTTGATCTTTTTTCTTTGTAAAGAGTGCTCCATCTGCTCGGAGCAGTTCCGATAAGGGGATGACATGAGGTCGTTTCCTGCATGCCAACACTTCTTCCACGACATTAGCATGGTACAGTGGATCAAGCCATTACAACTCTCGCTCCAATTGCAGTGTTGGGGTGGTTGTCCTGCCCTCTTATTAGAGCAGGT
>JAVDBV010069386.1:0-16535 GCA_032619315.1 Piper longum
TCGCTCGTTTTTTAGGTTTTTAAAAGTGAAATTACCATTTTACCCTTGCTAAATTAATTTACTAAATATTATACCTAGGGTATTTTAGTAATTTTTAAAAAAAAAACCAGAATCGGCCGATTCAGCCCGATTCCGATTCCGATTTTAATCTCAGGAAATTTGGAATAAGCTTCCCTAGTGTCTAATACTCCGAATTTAGTTCACTTAAGAACTAAATCAAAACTGTCACGATTAAATTAAGTTATGTGGAAAAATTGACTGAAACAACCTTCATGGCTTCTTAAGAAAGGAAAACACTACTAACTACACGACCAACACTTAATAAAAAACGATAAATAGATGTGTATAATAGCTTAATAAGTAAAAAATGATAAATAGATGTGTGCAATAGCTTAATAAGAGGCTATGTGCAATGACATGGCACATAAACACTCAACATGCAATAACAGTCAAAATATAAATAAGAAAAATAAGGAGATGAATACATTAAAGTAACTCTTGGAACTAAAATATGAGGTCTCATTAAGAGACCGGTACCATGTCTAATCTGTTGATACAAGAGCTTGTTAAAGCATACAACACAATATATCAAATAAATATATATATGAAGACATATCAAATACACAAAAAAGAATAAAAGAAAATAATGACATGCTAAGCATAAGTATGTGTGACAAATATTTTTCATTCCACCAAGGCCGACCTAACATAGAGGAACACAAGACTTACGTATACAATAAAAAAATTATCAGTAACGAATATCACTAGCCTACAAAATAACTAATACAAAATATCAAGTGAAATTTGACTTTTACTAAAAAGGAAAATCAATATATAACTCAATAAGAGCATTTAAAAGACATTTATTAAAGAGCTATCAAGCTATAACTTAAATAGTTTCTCAAAATTAGCCGGTATTACGTCACTTTCGACCATAACTAGTCTTACTCTAAAAAAATATAAAAATCTTATACTTTCTTTAAACCTTCATACGAATCTTAACTTAGAGCACAAAAGTGGAACATTCTTCGTCATCCCCTTTAGGAACCTTTGGTCAACACGAGATCTTGCCGGTAAGGGTCATTAATCACTGGCCATCCAATATTGCCGACTGTGAAGTGTCGTCAAGACCGGAGAGGAAGTGAAAATCTCACCCTTTTCTGATTTTGCAAGTTTTGGAGTCAATTTCGGCGACCCCCGGCCGTCTCAGGTCTGTCCAAAGCCCATACCACCATCTTTGGATCCAGGCCTTGACCGGCAAAAGTCGAAGCCGGGACTGGAGAGGAGGGGGAAAGCTCACCCTTTTTTGATTTTACAGGTTTCAGAGTCAATTTCTGACGACTTTTCCGGCAACCCTCGGCCACCTCAGGCCGGTCCAAAGCTTCCAAGTCCAAGCCCATACCACCATATATGGATCCAGGCCTTGACCTAACGAAGTTGAGGGCCGTCGTCGCCAAAAAATTTCCACGAAGTGCCCTGCCTGAGGAGATTACCCAAAGCTGCCACGCAACATCAAATTTGGAGCCGCCATCCGGCCAGCCATGCCGACCTCCAATCAAGTCATCACGTTCCAGAGGTTCTCCTCATTGGTAGCTATAGGTCACGATCAAGCCTACCGCCGGAAAGCCTCCCCGTCACTAGAATCTGACCGAAGAGAAGCTCTGTTGGAGATACAAGACAGTTCAAAGACGCTGCGTTCGAGCATTTTTTGGTCGACAAGCACTGTCTCTGCTCACTCCACGACGTCCGATAGGTAGCTCTTGCCACAAGGTACAAATCTCGATTGAGTTCCTCCGGCGCGCGCACTCATCGTCACCAGAATTCTCCCGCAAAAGTCCGGCAATATCCTCTATCGTCGCCACCATACCGCCATTTTCCAATCGGCGGACGCCGCCTCCAACCACCACCATGCCTTGGTTCGACTCTCCCTGTCGAGTTATTCCAATCTGGGTGGTTGCTGGAGCTAGTCACCGCCACCTTTGTTGTCACAACGCCTGTGCATATGAGTGTCAGGCCCGGCACCATGGCTGGCCTCCACTAATTTTAAATAATAATAATAATAATAATAATAATAATAATAATAATAATAATAATAATAATAATAATAATAATAATAATAATAAGTAGTAGTATTAGTAGTCGGTAGTCATATACAGCATGGCCAGCTGCCTTGGAAAGTGAGGGGGGAGGGATAGTTTAGGTTTTTTTTTTAAGTGAAATAATATGAGCCATCACATGGCTAAGATCAACTTGTTGTGCAAGAAATCTTCCTTCCTCTTGCTTAGGTAATCCAATATCATATACATATGTTTGTGTGTGTGAGTATTTGGGTGCAGGATTTATGCTCATGTGATTAATCTTGAGTTTCGGGTGAATGAGTGAGTTCAATAGTACAAAAGGCATTGTTGCCACATAAAGAAATTGTGCAAGAAAAATAAAGTGTTACAAATGAGGAATAAATATCCAAGATTTTTTGCGGGGTTCTATAAGATTCAATTCAAATCCCTAAGTCAGTCCACGATAGTTAGATAACCATGAATTTACTATTTTTCTTGATTTTTACATTTTACACAAATAGTGAATTTTTTCTAACTTCTTTGAATTGATCTATCTTTGAAAATTTCAACTCCAATACCATGGTTTGTCCCTTCTTGGTCCCACCACTATGGCGTCTAGAGAATAAAAAATGGTAGGGTAAGAAGTTTTGTCTCGATTTGAGGTATAAAAGGTCGTCAAATCATTTTTGGAGTGATAATTGAGTGAACTAGGTTACTTTGGGTTGGTTTAGGGCACGTAAGTATTGAACTAGACCAGGTGGTGTAGACAAGCTCTCTTTTCTCTATGCATGCGCTAGTCTGTGGGTGGTGCACGGTGTGCCAGTTCCAATCTAGATCTTAGGCGGGTCACGATCTTGGTCATGGATCTAATCAGTTCATCGTCGGCTCTTCACGGTTGCGGACACGAACAGAAAGTGAATGCGATAGTTGTAAACAGGGCCGACAGACCTATCTTCTCCGGTGGTGCAATGACGACTTTGAGGCTCCAATGACGTTGTCCCTGGCAATGGCGGCGAGGAGAGACCACCTAGAACGTTAACTTCTCAATTTCGGTTTACCAATGAACCGAATCAGAAATGTTATGATCAATTCGAGTCATGTATAAAGCTGCTAATCTATAGGACTTGATCAATAATATAAATTGAAGTAACCTTCTTAGCGTCTTGAGAATGGATGACATTACTAAATAAATATGAAAACTCATCAAATATAAATAAAAGTATGAAAGAAAATAATTACATTGAGCTCAAGTGTGTGTAGCATTTATTTATCATTCTACCAAAGCCGACTAAAAAATACAAGACATATATATATATATATATATATATATATATATAAAATATGAAAAATATCAGTAACAAATATCACTCGTCCATAAATAACTATATCAAACTGCCAAATAAGAGATGGCTCTCATTTAAAAAAAATCATAATACACTTCCACTAAACTCTCTATAAATGCATCTACTAAGGAGCCATCAAGGTGTAGACCTGATAGCACCATGAGCTTACTGATCTACTCATGTAAATTTACAATAAAGATGAGAAGAATCCTAACGGACCTGTGGTCCAAGCTCCATGCATGACGTCTTATATATGACGAGTTTAAACTCTAAAACATATATCAAAATCCACTACTAAGTAAGATATTAACATCTCTATATGATGCATTATCATATCATCAACACATCATAATAAAGAAAATAGTGTGAAACAAACCTATAATTAAACATATATCATGTAAATCAAGACATAATAAATAAATAACTAAACTCATGGATAGATAGATAAATAATAAATACGTGAAAATAAATAGTACTCTAATCATAAAAATAATAATATAATTATACAATATAAATATATAGCTAAACACGAGTAAATATTACATATACTCGTGTTAGTAAACATATAAATAAATAAATAAATAAATATATAATCATTCTATAAATAAATAATTATTTAATATTAATTAATCATGAATAATAATAGCATCATAGCTATCCAATATAGAATACATAATTAATTACAAATAAATAATAACATAAACGCAACGAACAAGTAGATAAATAAATAAATAAAATTCAATTTAGTAAACATAAATAAAACTAATATTAATAAGTAAATATATAAGTAAATAAATAATCATATAAACATGCATTATAATCAATAAATATACAAATAACAAGAAATGAATAACAATGAATAAATAAATAAATAAATAAAATAAATAATAAATTAAAAAATTATATATAATATCTAAATATACTAAATTATGTAAATATATATTATGTCTCGATTCACGTGCCAGATGATTAGTTGTAAGTTTATTTAGCATCATTTACTTTATTAAGATGTATTGATAAATGTCAGTATTTTACTTAGTGGAGGGTTTCAATGTAGGTTTCAAAGTTTGAACTCACCGTAGTTGAGATGTCACGTTTAGAGCTTGAACTACAAGTCCGTTGTGACACTTCTTAGTTTCTATTAATATGTTCTATCGTTGATTTGTTTTCTAGATCGTAGGACGTATTAAGTAGCTGTTTTATCGAGGCCCACTTAACACGGATCATTTAGATATATTTCACTTTCTTAATTAATAACTCTTAAAGATAAAAACCCTCGAGTCTGATTTCCAAAACAAGATCCGCCGCAAGTTGCGTTTGAGCCTATTATATAAATCCCTACCTAGACTTATGTAAATAAAGTTTTCCCAGGTTTTTCAAAGAGAAGTGAAACAAATAAAAGTCGACTCATATAAATCACAAGCGGGCATGTAGTAGTCAAAGTGGGCTCTAGATTAGTGTAAAAGTCATTCCATTCCTGAGGGATTTTGACAACTTTACCTTTGAGTTCCTCAAATCCAAAGAAGTGTGGAGAATTACACATACTGCAATATAGTGCTTTTTTAGACTTGTAGTTTTAAAAAGTATTGAAGGCGCATATCTGAGAGTACCCATCCTCTGTATTCAAAACAATGAGTGATACGGAAGATGTAGAATGTTGAAGAAAAAAAGGAAAATAAATTGGTTTTTCCGTACAAGGGATAGTTTTAAAGTTTGCAAAGGCATGAGATGAATAAGAATGAGATGCAATCGAACAAAGGTCGACGACTCCTAATTAGCGTTCTACGAGAGATTTTATGAAGAAGTATATGAATGATTTCATTTAATAAGAGAATTAGCTCTCTTATATCAGTTTTACTATTAGTTATTTCTGAACTAGTTACACTCATTACTAATATTTTTAATATTATATATGTAAGTTTTGTGATCCTAAGTCGACTTTGGTGAGAGTACAGATAAACACTATACACATTTGAATTTAACACAATTACTTTCTTTCATACTTTTATTTATATTTGATGAATTTTCACACATATTTAGTAATGTTTTCCATTCTCTTGACGCCAAATGGGTTATTTCGATCTATATTATTAATCGAGTCTTATATATTAGCAGCTTTAGATATAACTCAACTCGATCGTTACATTTCTTTTTAGGTTCTTAGGTGAACCGAAATTGGAACGTTACACCCGTCATTCTTATCATCATCTTTTCTTCCTTCAGAATAGGAACGGTAATGACGAAATCTTTTTGGGAAAGATTAACAGGTTTGGACACGGGTGGCCATGTTCATGTTCATGTCTGTTCAATATAAATAATTTTCTATTTGTTATGAAAATCTAAATCAAGATAGAGTGTAATCTTACTTGAATTATAACCTATATTTAGTACTTTTATTTATCAAAATTGGATAAATCTAAAAGACTACAATCCAATAAGTAACTTGAATTTGAATGATTATATATATAATACTATTCATATTTACTTGTTTAGGATTCCAAACCAGCTTGATTATGGGCTGTAGGGCATCATCTAACTGATGTCAATTAAGTCTAAAAAATGAAGTTGGTATCCAATGTCGATCACATAATTAATAACATACATAGTCTTTTTCTTCCACTTGGCCTACATGTTCTTCTTCATAAAATAATTTATATCATAAATTGATCTGCAAGAAGGTTAGGTAAGAGCAGTGTTGATAATTTTTTTGGGCATCCCCCACGTGTGGGTAAAGCCAAGACTACATTAGACTAAGGTCTTAACTACCAACTCCCCTATTTTTTACTATGTACCTTAATAAAACCAATCCGATGACTGCCATGCGTGACTACCTAGGTTTTTAAAGTTACTACAAAGTACTTTTTTTAGATTTGGAAAAAAAAAGTGCTCGGGGGAATAAAGGGGAAGACATGGACTTACCAACATTGATATAATGGCTCATATATCAGGTTAAAAAGAAGATAGCCAGAAAGAAAGAAAAGGAGAAGAATTAGCTAGGACAGGTCTTGATCATCATCATCAACCAAAGCACCACGACCGGTCCCTTTTATTTTACAAATGCATGTATCGGCCCGAGCTGCACTTTATATATAGGGTGCACCACAAGGAGGAAAGCGAAATTCTAGTATGGTGACAGCTAAACCCCCTCCCAATGAATAATCAAAGGAGCCACATGCACAAAAGAGGGGGGGGCACGGCCGCAGGCCATGCATATGACTTTACTAAATTTTCTTCTTCTCTTATCCACAGGCCAATATATGGAAGCATGTACGCTGCATAGATCTTTAGGTTGCCCTTCCGTCTTTCCAAGCCTTGTGTGATTCCCTAAATCCCATTCCCCACAAGTTTTCAGGCTTCTTTATACCCCTCATGTTCATCATGATCTCTTTTGAACAACCCCGTGTCAGCGATTTGCTTCGAGTCAAGATTCACCAGATTTCCTGCATTTTCATTCTTCAATCAAGACAACGTATGTGTCATTATATATGTCTGTATTTTCACCAGGTTTGGAGCCAATATTCCACTCTTTATCTTTCATGAGTACATTTTCCGATTACTTTGCCTCCAATTTGCTTACATTTACCTCGACTTTAGTATATATATCACATTTGGGCAGGAGCATAAGTGATATCAAGCATTGATGATCGACTTCCAATTGCATAAAACTGATAAATAAATTATGTGGTAAACAAAATCATCTTCCCTCAATCATGGCTCATAAATCCCAGTCACAACAGAACACTTAAATCTAGCCATAGCCATTGGTCTGGACATACATACATGCCCCACCACAAGCAATCTCTTAACATATCATCCTATCACCAACGACAAGCCTTCTATATCACCAATGCCTCATATATGGCTCTCCTCTACTCGTTCGAGTCTGTGATCCATGACATACAACACGTTTCGGTATACATACTTGTTCATTGCTAATAATGGGGGGTCTACATGAAACTGTAACTAATGGTTGAGAGCACTGGAGAGATAGCGATGACTCAATTCAATGCATCTCAAACCCCCACCTCCCAAGAAAAAAAAAAGATCAGAATGCCGACATGTAGAAGTAATTAATATATTTTGACATGTACAAGTGATTGTTTGCATTTAGCTAACTTCTATCAAAGCTTGTCGTATAATGTATATATACAAGTCTTATCTAAGCTAATATGAACAGTTCTTTATTTTTTCTACTTTACTTTCAACCAAAAACCTTTACTTGACAAAAGGGATAAAGCGTCAATAATAACATTATATTCTTACCCATGAATGAGCCCTTTTTTTGGTAGATTCCCAATACGAACGAACGCCAGTGCCAATTAGAATTCAGAAAAGGAAAGAAGATCACTCAACTCCACCTAAGGACACATATCTCCTTTCCTTCTCCCTTATAGCTAGCCACCCTCCACTATCTTCTCATTCTCTCTAAGGCGGCGAGAGAGCAGAGATGGGAGCCATGAAAGCTGCCATCAGAGGATTCATCTCTTGCATTCTTCCATGTGGGGCGTTGGACGTGATCAGGATTGTGCACTCTAATGGCAGAGTGGAGGAATTCACCAAGAGCATTAGAGCAGAAGAGGTGATGAAGGCTCACCCAAAGCATGTTTTGAAGAGATCATCTCTGTCTCCTACAGAAGAAGGTGTAGTGCCGAGAATCATCATCCTTTCTCCCGATGCAGAGCTCCAGAGGGGGAAGATCTACTTCCTCATGCCCGTGGCCTCGCCTTCGCCGGCGTCGGATAAGGCCAAGGCAGCCAAGAGGAGGAGGAAGAAGGACAAAACACCTACCGGGCCGGTGACCAACTTCCTTGTTTCTGATCAGTATCTATCCGAGATTCTATCGGAGAAGATATCGACGCAGAGAGATCAACGGAGAGGCAGGGTTGGAGTTTGGCGGCCACACTTAGATAGCATCTTAGAAACTTCAAGCTGTGAATCATGAGACTTGGTTTTGCTTGGTTAAATTCCCATTTTTCTTTCCTCTGCTTCTGACTTGATTTTCATTTTCTTGAGCTAGGTTCATAAATCATTGTACCTATATTAAAGGGGTGAAACTTGTTTTTTTTTTCACTGTAAAGTGTTTGATCCTTATGAGATTGGTTTGTGTCATGCCGATGGCAGTAGTAAGTGATAGAATCAGCTACTGCACTATAATTCTACTTCTGGTTGCCATGAAAGATTGTGGTATACGTCAAGTGCTAGTAAGCTCGATTTATAAGATGATGAAGAAGGCGGTATGATTGTTGTTTTTGTACTTGGATGAGAAAGGTCGGAAGAGAGAGCTGCTGATAATGTAATAATTCAGTTCCCGGTAGTTAGCTCCAATTTTAGGTGTTTTTTTTAGTTTGGTTTATATGATGTAAGATGCGATATTCATTAGATGATTGTACGAAACTGTTGAAGAAGAGGTGGATGATGAGCGAGGTGGGGAAGAGAGAGCTGTTGACAGCTTTTTCGGGCGTCCATTCTATTTATTATGAGGTGTGGAAGTTAGTTATATCCGGCATCTAAGTGATGGTTTTAAGCTTTTATTTATATATATATATATATATATATATATATGCTAATGAGAAAATTTTATTATCTAAATTAATTTTTAAATTAGAAAAAAAACGGCTACACATACTACAAGTCCTTTGAAGACCCAAAGAGCCCAATAGTGTCCCTATATTATAATTTATATCATTTTCGTAGTAAGTTGTAAAAATGAGAAGATTAAATTTCATTCCGAGACAGGGTTATGCCGCACTCTGCCATCATTCTGTGTAACATTGAGAACTTTAAGGTGTGCTGCTTCTTAGGTTTGAAAAAGGCCTTTTCATCACACTGCACTGCAAGTCTGCAAGCCTATCGAAACTTTTGAAACTTAAAATAATCAAAATTCAACTTTGGCAATTAGCAACCATTTCCAGTACCAGCTCCACAAACTCGAGAAATGAAGCGCCTTCAAGAATTTGTTGTCAATAAACAGGAGTTATATGCCCATGATGGAATGACACTATAGGGAGGGGAAGAACAGATCTCCGTATGTGAATGAGAAGTTGATAAAATATCAGAGAACCCAAAAATGAGGCAGAGCCACAGAGTAATACTACTCTCTTCCACTTTCACTTTCCATCGCTGTCTGCTACTTTTGCCCATAGATCTCTTGTTGAGAGCATATCTGCGCCGATGTGATCACTTCTCCTTATCCTTTCCTGCAATTGAACATGAAGGAATTCCCCACTTGAAAGTTGGAGAGGTGTTCAATCCAACTTTGCCACAGGAATGTATGCTGCATTAGAGAAGGACCCAGGAAAAGTGGTGTAACCAAATTCCAAAAGAATACTGTGACGAATCATGATGGTACTTGCAATGAGCTTATTGAGTGGGACCAGTTGAGGGTTAAGCTCATGGGGTCATTTCTTGTTTGGATAGTGCACATGAAAGAGGAGCATATGTACCAACTTACTCCTATTTTTCCAAAGTTTGGCAATTTAGAGAGGGAGGTTTCATTCAATTTGGATACTAATACTAGAGACGATGTTAGGCAGCTCTATTATAGCTGGTACCTATTTACTTGAGAAAAATGTAGATAAATTCTTGTCTCTTGTAAAGTCTTGGCTGCCTGATCCATTAAAACTCAAAAATTACATAGCTGCATGGTTTTTGAGGATATAGTTAAGTAGTGCCATCGTGTCAAACTAATGATGCAGCATTATAGCAAAAACTTAAGTTGTTATAGTGCGTAATTTGGGTGTTTTTCTAACACGTACAAGAACCGAGTTAAGTTTCAATGACACGAGAGTTGAATGGAAACCCGACGTTGTGACCCAAAACTTAATTTACTATTTACAACAATGAGTTATTGATGTTGTAAGTATATTATTGTATATGAGCAAAGTAACTAAGAATCGTGCGAATATTTGTTTGTGGATCAATAAAAAATATTGGAAGGTGGACCATCTTCTTTTTTCATTATGATATTGCTTAAATTTCTAGTTTTAATGGATTGATTGTTTCATTGGGGATTAGGTGGGCGACAATTATTGAGGGCTCGGACAAATTCAGTTTTTTATATATATAAAAAAAATCTGGATTGGATTGGTTCTGTATTAATTTCAAGAAAACGGGTTAATTTTACCCTTGGCAAACCGAAAATTAAACCAGCCCAGTGGTATTTGGAAGCACCATTTTGGGGGTCTAATCAAAGTAAGAAGAAATCTATAGAATGCTAATGAAAATCTGGTGTTAAGCTAAAACTGCTACTGATTTTGGATTTGAAACATGTAATTAAAAGTTCCTAGGGAGGCCACAAGTAGGTGCTTTTGACATTAATCTTAAAGCACAAACTTTCGAATCCACAATGTTGATTCTAGCAAAAGCTGATGCCCATCTCATGATGCGAGTTACACTACTATTCATTTTAACTTGTAAGGAACACAAATTAACAATCAAAGCTCCCAACTATTGAATGAGCAATTAGCTATAGTGAACCATAGTTGCTAAAGCTAAATGGATTTGACAGGCTCCAAACTTCAAAAAGCAAAACACGGCACCGTTGATAACACTTTAGGCGGAACTGGAGTATGTCGTCGTCACAGTGGCAGGCTAAAGCTCATTGTGGTTTGAAAGTGGCGAGCTTGTGCCGCTTCCCACAATACGACGCCTCATTTTTGAATCCGTCAACTCAATCCTGTGCTGTTTATATATATATCTATACAGTGCGTAGACATGGTTGCACGGAATAAAAAATCATCGGTTGGGATGAGATTTCGACGATTATAATTATTTTTAAAAAAAATAATAATCATCAATAAAAATAAAAAACAGTCCTTTTTACTTAAAAAAAACGTATTATGGAAAATTTACCGTATGCAATTCTTTCATGTCTTATAATTGTTTGGCTACAAATTACCATCGAATTTTACTTTGCCGGACGAGTTTTCTTTCCAATTTGGTCCGGCGGTCTGATTGATCGTGGGCCACCATGCACGCGCCAGGCCACATGCAAAAAATGATCGGACGTGGACCAACTTATGGGGTGCCTGGTGGAGAACGAAAGTCTGATTTGACGGGAGAGCAGAGCTAGGTAGAAATAAGGGCAGGGAGAAAGAGAAGGCCAAGCAACAAATACGAAGGTTTAGAGGACGAAATAGAACCACCATTCACAGGTTTAGAGGAGGAGATAGAACCACGATTCACTAAAAGTTTGGGGAGGTTCGGAGATAACATTTAAAATCTGCAGTATTTTCATTAGTTAAAATCTAAATCTAATGTTTACGATGATAAAAAAACTAATATATAGAGCCTAACACAAATACCTAATGAAAATGACGAAAATTATGAAAAAACTCTAAAATATAAAAATTATATAAAACTCTCTAAACATTATCAAACTAATAAAATAAAAAATCATTTAATAAAATTTAAATTTATCGTACGTCACGCCGCCTCTAAATTAAGGATGTCTTGTTTTGTAAAAAAGCTTTGAAAGCTTTTTCGGACCAACTTTCTATGCTCACGACGTCCAAATGTTAGAAATGGAAAATCAAGTTGGCTGATCAGCCTTCTTCCAATAGTTAGGGGTGTCAGGTAGTTAATACTAGGTTTAGTATCTATATAATCAAAAATAATTTTACGATAACAAATTCTCATTTTATAGTGATACATGGTAAATAATTTTAATAATATTTTTTTATAAAAATTATATTTAATATCATTTAAATTTTATTATAGAGATATATTTCTTTATAAGTAAAATTAATATATTTTTAACTTTATTTTTTTGTATTATCCTATTTAAACTCATTGTTTTTAGATAATTATTTCTAAAATAGTGAGGTTTTAAACTCGAATTTAGTACATGAATTTAAAGTGATTAACGAATTTGGTACAAAAAATTCTAGATCAAAACCCCTGAGACAACACCTCTACCTCCACTTCCGCCGGCTCTAAAACAATACCCAACTAAAAAAACGAGCCCACCTACCGTATTGCCAGTTTCGTGCATTTCCTTATGTTTTCTATATCAATCACCTTTCCTATAGAAAATGTGGCGTTGGTGCATGGTGGTAGAATTATTTCCTTATAAAAATTATAATAGCTGGCAGGGCGTGTTAAACTTTCAAGATACAACTAGCCATCTCGTCGGAGGCAAAAAGAAATAGGGTCAATAGCCAGAACGCCCCATATTTGTTCAAGATACCAAAAAAAAGAACTCTATGCAACTAGAGAGGCTATTTTGTGACAGCTAGTATATGTTGAGTTGCGGTTTCATCTCAAACAGAGGATGCATGAAAAAGTGCTCGGCCCAAGTTCACAAATGTACGAGCTACAATAAACCAAATCAGGAATTGTAACTGTTAGGTATTATAGTTAGAGTAAATATGGGAAATTTTTTTTCCCCTATTATAGTTAGGTATTAAATTGTAACTGTTATATTTTCAAAGAAGCTCATGGATCACAAAACTATACTATTAAGCATAATAGGGTAAGCATTTAGTTGATTCCGTCAACTTTAAAACCGAAATAATTAATCATAATTATATCTTTGCAATGGGATTGTTCTTTTAGAACAACCCTATTCCATACATTATATAAACTCATTTTGTCACCAACACCTAGACTTGTTCACATATCTCTACTACTTACTCGTATTTAGCGCAAATTTGTGCATTTTATGCATGTCTAATAATATTTGATTTATTATAAAAATAAATAAAATATAAATAACATTAGAGAACATTTTCATTTTCAATTAATTTTATCTCATCTACTTTAAACGAAATATATCCATCCCTAATAGAAAATATCTTGGCCGCCATGTATATATAAGTTTATTTATCTATCTGGCTATATATACAATTGTATAAAATCTAAGACTTTTAATGGCCACAGTATCCTCTTAGTATGATCTACAATATACCTTCTAATTATTTTACAATTTTATCCTTTATTTTCTATTTGCAAAACTTATGAAATATTCACAATATTTCTTATTAAAATCTTTTACAAGTATGTTAAAATTTAAATTACTTGAAAATAGTACAATGAAAAAATCGCTTTTTTTTGTTAAAAAATTATTCAGTATCGCTCATTCAACGAGCAACCAAGTATGCATAATGATTGATATATAGGAGTAAAGTAACATGTAAGATGTGTTTTTTTTCAAAGCAACGAACAAAATAGTTGGCAAAGACAAAGCCACAAAATAAGGGCGTATAGTCGTGAACGCCGAAAAAATAATAACATAAATAAATAAATATATAAAAAGAGGCGAAGACGCGGGGGACCCACGGCTCCCCTCCAAACCCGCCGGCACCGCTCCCGCCCCTCGGACTGACCGACCGACCAACCGGCTGTCCACGCAATCCAATCCCCCGACCAAACCGTGTATGTGGGACCAACCCACTTAACTCTCCATGTCTTCTCTTCACTCGTTGCCCCGTCTCGAAGGTTGAAAGAGTTGACGAAATTGGGAGCAGCCTTGCTGCTACGACAGATAAGGGGTCAG
The DNA here is from genome assembly GCA_032619315.1 of Piper longum. Taxonomy (NCBI): domain Eukaryota; kingdom Viridiplantae; phylum Streptophyta; class Magnoliopsida; order Piperales; family Piperaceae; genus Piper; species Piper longum. Next base: position 13,896 of record JAVDBV010069386.1, read on the forward strand.
TGAAAAGGCCATAAACAAGTTACATATATGAACAAAAAATACCTTTTAAATACTCTTTAAGTATACGAACGAGCTAGAAGGAGAAATTAGAGGAAAATTTTGAAGTGAAATCTACTTTATTAATTTAATCTTTAATATGATGATTCTTTTTTATATAAATGCCTATGCAATTTCTTTACATTTCTTCTAGTTTTGAGCCTAAGTTTATATCTAGATTTAAGTCATTTGTATATTGAAATTGATTAAACTTTTATATAAAGAGTAGACTGGACTCTGATCATACACGTATATTTAATTTTATGTGAAGGATATTTGACGTTTAGAAAATAAAAAATTGAAGAATTTATAAGTGAGTTCTAACATTAAGGAAGGGCCATCCATTTTGAAAAATAACGTTTTTTTTCGCCTAATTAAACCAAGAAATGAAGCTTACCAAATAGCTCAACACGCAATAGTCTAATAGCATGGTGGCAAGCAAAAGTGGCCAAATAGTGAGCAAAGCCATCATATTCTCTAGGACACCAGAGTACAACCAACCATATCATAATATGTACATATGTAACCTATCAACAAAAGGTGGAGAAGAAACTTCAACATTCTGAGTATTTTCCAAACAAGCTTCAACTAAATCCAAACAGTCGGGGTAGATGATAGTAGGGAAGCTCTTCACTTTGATGGGCGTGACAACAATAGTAATTAGACCTTCCAATTCGGCTTCTTACGCTGAACAGCACCATCTTGCTCCTTGATCTATTACAAAAGGAAGTCCAAAATAATGTTAGTTAGTCAGTTGGTAATAGTAGCAAAGTCAGAATTGGATTAGATCCGTGGGTTCCTAGCTACTTCTCCCAGTTTTACCCTAGAATTAACCAAGGATGGATTTTAAGCTTGAGAATAAAGTCAGTTCTTTGGTTAAGTCTGACGGTGGTTAGGATAGAGATCTTGTTCTGTAAATGTTTATTCTGTAAATGTTTGTTCTTGCTGTTTTTCATCGTCCTCCCCATTCTGTCGAAATAAACAATAAGCTTCTTTTGTACCAATCTAAATATGGTTTATTCTCATTTAAGAATATTTACAATTATTTATCTAATGGAAAATGGGGAGCAAAATGACTAAATGTTGGCCGGACAAAATGGTGGAGACTTAAAATTCATCCACAACTTTTATTATTAAGTTGGAAACTGGTTAATGATTGTTTACCTACAAAAGATACTTTAATGAAGAGAAATGAGAGAAATATTGAAATTGATGATTGTGTTCGCCTTCTTTACAAAAATGCGGTGGAATTAAGTTATCACTTTATCTTTTGAGTGTGAAGTCCTACTAAGATCAGTTTTATTCGCAGTCACTCGGGTTACAGAATTTTCTAATCAAGATGTCTTCCATATCATCTAAAATTTCTAATTTATTCAAGAAAAGTTTAATGTTAGTCGCTCAATATTTGATTGTTGTTCATGAACTTTGGAGGCAATGAAATTTTATTCTTCATAATAATGACGTCCCAAATTGTGATGTTAATCATATCATTCTTAGAGTAAGAAGGAGAACGGCTATTTATACAAAATTTATTATTTTCTCTCATATTCGTTGGCCATTTCTGTTGATAAATTGATTAATGAAAATTTCGCATTTATCGATGGAGGTTTTAACAAAAGCGTTGCTTCTTAGGAAGCTATTGCTTTTATTAATCATACTTTCTATTTTATTTACAAAGTGTAGAAGTGAGAATTCTAAGCTCAGAGCACTGGAAAAAGCTTTAAATATTATTCATGACTATGACTTGGACTCGTTTGTAATACTATCTGATTGTATAAATGTTGTAAATTTCATGAATAGTTTGGAAATTTGTATTTTGTCGTACGCACTTGCAATGTTTGAAAGCATAAGATAGATACATGGATCATGCACAGGACAAATAGGATATATGGTTCATCTGCCGGATGAGTAGATCTTTAAACGTAGATGCTCATTATCTAGCATTATAAAATAGATCCGTGTATTTTGCAAGTTATCATTAATTTAATGATTTTTTGGTTAAATAAAAAAAATTATATGTGGAAATTATAAAACTAGGATTTAAAATTGAACAACTTTTGTCAAAATTAGTTTCATTTTAATCAAGTTATTATTGTGTCATGGTGTAAAAACCACGAAAATAATAACAACAATAATTATTATTATAATTTCCATAAAAAAAAAAATTTGTACAACGAGGAACGAGTCATTATTTTTAACATTTCTAGGTTTGGGGTCTATTTAACATGATTGTTTTAATTCTTGTCTATCGAGTCACTTTTAGGCTCGAGTAAGATTTGACTTTCGACGGTCTCAATTCGAGTTTTTCGTCCATAGGTATATTAGATATGCCTATAAATGGGTCCCACTACAGTTGTTGGAATTTTAGATCATGGCACGTGGCAAGATCTGAGCCGTCCACGTCACTCCTGGCTTTCCTATATATTTTCTCCAACCCACCATGATTTTGGAGTGTTAACGCCGGCACTACTTCGGCTCGCCGCCGGTGAGTCTCCACCTCGCCCCCGGCCAGCATATCGGTACCACCATGACCGCCTCGCGGCGATCTTTCCAACCATACCTCTCACGACCACCCATGCCGCCGTAGTCGTCGTCGGTGAAGGA
>JAVDBV010069387.1:0-13172 GCA_032619315.1 Piper longum
ATATAATATATATATATATATATATATATATATATATATATATATATATATATATTATCGGGGATTCCTGTCGGGCCTAAGTTTGTGAGATCCGACCCGAGTACGAACGCTCACCCCTTCCCGCACAAAAGGATGGCTTAAACCCTAAAAGCCCTTAAAACCCGATTTTGCCGACTCTCCTCCTCTCCCACTCCACTACCTCTATCTCTTTCTCTAAGCCTCATCACATTCCTGCCCTCGTCTCTATCCCACCACCTCCACCTCCACCGCTCTCTTCCCAATCCCGGCCAACACATGAAACCATCCAAACCTCCAATTTGAACTTCTTTCTTTTTTTCACTTGTTGTCGCGATTTCCCTACTAGAAATTGTTGCCTTATTTAATGTTTACCAGCGTCGTCCACCCCGCCGAACCAGAAATGCAGAGTTTCTGTAGAAAAAGAGTGGCCAACGATCAAGTTTGCTTCCACTCTGCCACGGGTGGGGCGGCGTGCCATGGCCGGGAATCGCCTTGGGCCATGAAGCGCGGGGGGAAGGTTTCTTCGTTGCAGAGTATTCTGCTCCGGGAATGCGTTTTGGATAAGAGGTTTCGCAGCGATGGTCCCGTTCTTGGCGCTGAGTTTGATCGTCTCCCCGACGGAGCCTTTGGTGGCTTCCGTCCAGGTTTTTGCTCTTGATCATTTACTCCCTCCAGCTTACTCACTCGAATTAGACCTCCACTGTTGACTTGTGAAATGATGAACAATTATTTCATAATAAGAGGAGTATTCTTTAGTGTATTAGTTTTTTTGATACAGGAGCGTTATACTCTGTTTTGCCTTTGATTTGTACTGTATGTCACAACAGCCTATAAACGTATGTTCATCTCTGGGTATTTTTCTTTCGTTTTTGATGCCGACTTCTTGATTTGATTGGAGATAGTGGTGTTTCATTAAATTTGTCTGATGATCTATTTTTCCTATTCATACTTCGGTAAGGGTGTAAGTTATGCCACTTTTAGTTTTTACCGTTCTTGGTTCCTTAGAGCCCTTTCCCCCTCATACTTCAACATTTAGATGTCAAATCAATCTGGTCAGAAGTGCAAATTTTTTCCTTCCGTGTTGAGATTTGCTATATCAATTGCATAACACTCATGGGTAGCTTTTATCTGATATTCGCATGTTTATGGTAAGTTAGTGCATTCTCTTTGTTTGTTAGTATTGCACGAAAAAATGAATGAATGTTTCTTCTCTGCGTATATTCTGTTTTCTGAGTGTCATTTGTTTGTCTTGATATGCTTTTTTAGATTCTGGTTGCACTCATCTTTGGCGCAAAGAAAAGCAAGGAAATTCCAAAATGAGGAAGGTATTGTACTACATTTAGTAACTTTCATGTTGCTGTAGTTTGCTCGACTTTTGAAGGCATGTTTTCTAGGGATGTGGATGGGATGTGGCTTGAGGACTTGAGATGCATAAATTTGATCTTTGAGTTTTATAAGTTGCACGTCTACCTGAGAATGTTTTTGGGGTCTATCTAGTTACTCGTTTGTATTACAGTTGCAGCCTTCTCAAACCCATAATTGTATGGGTTCAGAAGCTCAGAGAAGGAATGGTTGCTCGGGAAAAAAATATGGTATAGGAAAAGGCTTGATGGCTGTGTGGCGTGCAGCAAACTTTGATCCTGCTGAACTTCCTACAAACTTCATGATGAGGGATAGAAGAAATAGCTATGTTAACAAGAATGGTCAAGCACCTAGACGGAGATCATCAAAAACAAAGAATCAGCTGCTTGCTGTGGTAATTCAAATGGCCAGTTCTGTTAAACTGTTTTCTTTTATCTGTCTATATCTTTGTAGTGGATAATGGAACAATGATGTTGGGCTTTTTCTTGATCTAATTTTTGAAGCCTACTATTAAATTTGTTTTTATCATGTAGAAGCAAAGAAAATTGGCAAAACAAGTATCCAAGAGAAAGAGACCAATCACAAGGAAAAGAAAGGTTGATCAACAAACTTCCTCTTTTTGGTCTGTGCATGTACTTAAGAATGAGTGGAAAATTCCATTCTATTTTCAATTTACTGAGTACATTATTTTTTTTCATCAACTTTGCAAGCATAATTTGATGGAGTTGGTTTTTTTAGAAGTAACAATTTTAGACTGTTATCTCGTAAAATTTAGCTTTTCTTGTGATTACACTATTGTAGTTTGAAAATGTTTCTACTTACGAGAAAATTGGGAATTCATCTGGTTAAGATACCCACTCAATCAATTTCCGGGTAAAAGATGATGAAGGTGTTGCCCTCATCTGGTTGAATGTTCGGTGAAAGGCAACATGATAGAGTTAAGATCAAATTTCGAAACAAAATCAATCACCAAATTATCAATTAGGGTTTCTGCTGAAAATCAGGTAGAGTGGAGGTGAAAATCTTGTTTTACACCGTCCACACGTTGAATATTAGATAGAGAAGAAGTGGTTATAACTAATTACTGATTTCAGGGATGAGATTACTACAAGAATTAAACAAAAATTCAAGCTCCTAACAATCTAAGAATAGATCAATGCAACCTGTAAACCACATAACATAATGTACATGTAACATGTGACTCTAGCATTCTAACAGCTTCTAATCAAGAGTTTTGGTCCCGAATTAGGAATTTGGGATAAGCAAACTGGAAAAATTGGGGATAAAGTGGCACTTTCTTGGGTCCTTGAATTGGGATGAGAGGGTTTTGTTCTAAACTTAAAACTAATTTCATTTCATTACTTTCTTAATTACTGAACTGATAGATTACATCCTTTTTTTTCGACTCTCCAGCCAAGGTTTTATTAAATAGACAATGACTGAAACATTCAGGTATTATTAAATACGCCCTGACTGAAACGTTAAATTACAGCCTTACTCAAAAACTCCTATGTGGGCCTTATTACTTAAACCAGCTACTCATATACCTGGCATGTCTACTATGATAATATGAAGCAACTAAATAAAGTATCTTGGTGCCAACTAAATAAAACAACCTAACACAACACCTAACTAACTAAAAAGGAGGAGTGAATAAAAAGAAGAGGAGGTTGTGGCACCACGAAGTTTGAAAGGAAGAACCAACAACAAATGCAAGGATCCTCTTCTTCTTCTTTCACTTTATAATGGATTAGGGTTGGGGACATGGATCTTGTTATACCGTTCAACACGATTGTACACCATACCTGCAAATTACGAAAGTTTAAATCTTTCCAGATAGCTTCCATCCATGTCCTCCTTGGTCTACCTCTTTCCCTCTTTTGTACATTAAAAATTTGTAAGCCAATTTTTTTCACCATTGCATTGAAGACTGGAGGTTTATGCTATACATGGCTAAACGATCTCAATCAATGTTCTTGAATCTGAATATGGTATTCCATATGCCAATCCTATTTGTCCTCTTACATGACCATTGGGCACCTGATTTATTAGAGTCTTGGCACTCATCAATCTTCACATGCGCATTTATTCCGCTCCCAATTTATTAGTAACCCAACATACTTTTCCATTGAGCAAAGCCGGCTTTATTGTTGTCGGATGAAATTTACCTTTCATGCTCAATGGAAAACAGTACGCTCGAGGCAACCCTCCATTTCAACCATCCAGAAGCAATCCGATGGGATACACCTTAATCAATAATTGCTTTTGACTCACCCAAACCCAAGGTACTTTGAAGGATGTTTTTTCTGGAAGCTTTTGATGCTCAAAGTGTATAAAGGCACCACTGAAATGGCATTTCATATACTCTGTTTTGGATTTTTTTTATTTTAAAGCCTTTTGATTTGAGCACTTCATACCATAAGTGCACCTTACTCTCAGTCTCCTCCCTTGATGTATCTAATACATCATTAGCAAAAAGCATTCACAAAGTTGTGCATCATCTTGGTTTCTATGAGGCAAGTCATCCATTATAAGAGCAAAGAAATAAGGGCTTAGGGATGAACCTTGATGTAGACCAACAAATGCGAGGATGAAGGAGCATGTAGCTTTTTTCCAACAATTTTAACTGTGATTGCAAGAGCACTCCTGCAAGGTCTTTCCTTCTATGTAATCTTCATTCTCTACAAATGTTCTATATTACACAGAATTTCTTTACCATTCAATGTATGCATTAGTCAGTAATGGTTTTTTGTACTTCATCCAGCATCATGTTCACTAATGCATCTTAAATGCAAAATAAGATAGAAGGTTACTAGGGCTGATGAAAAAACGGTGAGTATTAATCTTAACGTAGGATGTAAATTTTGCTTCCCACTCATGATGTTCAATATCTTAAGATGAAAGGAGATTACCGCAGTAGAAATTGGAATAATTGCTCTTCATTCAAATAGGAAAATATGAAAACGGATTATGTTGACTTGCACATTTTTCCTGGTGGTCTCATGTTTCACCAATTGACTAGCACCCCTCTCTTTTGGTTTTTTGGTTCTTGTTTTGCTATTTTTTAATGCAACAGTTCCTTTTTTTTCAATTGTGCAGGGTGGATATAGCAAGGATAAAACCCAGATAAAGGAATCAAGAAGAGACTGTAAGCTTTCACTTGAGGCATTTGAATTTTCTGATCAAGAAATGAATTCAGCCATGGAAGAGCTGTTAGATGATGAAGAGCTGGAACTCAGAGAGAAACAGGCGGGGCCAAACCCTTTGCCATGCCCTCATCTTGCAATAAATGAAAGACACGGATGTTCTCTCTGCAAGGGTATAATTTATTAGATTTTATTATTTTATGGCAAGTGAAACTGAATATTTTTAGCTGTGCCAAGTAGGTCTCAAAATTATTGTGTTTTTCAGATTTGCTTGCCAAGTTTCCACCTCAGTCTGTGAAAATGAAGCTGCCTCTAAATGCTCACCCTTGGGATACTTCACCAAGCATGGTCAAGAAACTGTTCAAGGTGGGTTTTATCAAATTTCTCCTGGTCTTGTCTTATTTGGATATTTGGAAAATTCACATGATATTATAGCACTTCAAATTATTAATTAAGATGCGGAACTGTGTTTTGATTTTTTTTAAGATCAAGCTAATTTTTAGTCTGTCTGGAACAGGTTTTCCAGTTTTTATACACACATTCGGTGATACTTGAAATCTCACCCTTCACACTTGATGAATTTGCTTTTGCTTTTCATGAAAAGGTTAGTGGTAACTTTGGAGAATTTTGTTTAAATGCTTGAATGTGCAAGTTATTATGGTGATGATCACATAGCTAAGCATCTTGTGTTTCTCATATGACATTAGGAATCCTTTTTGCTTGGTAAAATCCATGTTACACTTCTCGCAATGCTTCTTTGTGATGTTGAGAAAGATTTTGAGAGTGCATCCCTGCCACGGGCTCCTAAAGACAGCAAATATCTTGCGTTTCTAAATTTCGTAAGTCAACCACATCTACATTTATGCTCTTGTCTTGTTGTGTATTATTTTGCTCTCAAAATTTTCATTTTAACATATCTTGCCACATCTTTTTTTTGCTTTGGCATGTGCATGTATTATATTATTGACCTGTTTTTTTATATGTTCTGCCAGTTTTGCACACAGTTGTTGTATGAATAATGTTGTATTTGCAGGTTAGGTGTCAGGAGTATGATGTGACGTTTTGGAATAAATGTCTCAATTCTTTAACATGGATAGAGATTTTGCGTCAGGTTTTAATTGCAGCAGGCTATGGTGCAAGTCAGAGTTTGTTGAGAAGACAAAGCTCCTTCAAGGTTTGCAATCAATCCTTGTTCTTGTGTAACCTTTCTGTTAGTATTAATATAGTTGGTCAGTCCATTTCATTACATATTGACATGGAAATGCGGCTAGACCTGGTGCATTGGCGAGATCTACCTTTAATTAAGCAACTTGTCAATTTGTAGCTTAATTGGTATGGAATCAATTGAAATATTGATGTGTGTCTTCGGCTCATGATTATTTAACTTATTCGAGACTGTCTCGTGCAAGACCTTAAAGTTATTTAGCTTTGAACTATTGCGAGAGATACAGAGCATTCATTTTGTGCAATTGCAGCTTTTAGTCATCACTATTTGAAGCTAACTTCTTTTCCCCTTTTTGGTTTTTAAAATGCATTGCTGCACATAAAGGTATTTTAATCATCGTTAATGTTGTGGGCTTGCTATGAGGATTTGACTGTGCTTGTTTTGATAGTCATATTGCTTTTGAGTGCCGGATGAAATATTTCAGCTTGCTTTCATGGGTTTTATGGTCTAGTCAAAGCCTGAAGTCGATTGTACTATTTTGTTATTTTTTGTGTAGAAGAATGTATATGTATTTATTCTTCCAATTGCTTTTCTAGGATGATCCTTTGGTGAGTGTTGGCTTGCGCCATGGTACTTTAAAGGGAGAACTTGTAAATATTTTGTATGCGCAAGGAAGCAAGGGGATGAAAATATCAGATTTAGCAAAAGCACCTCAGGTATGCTACAGAGAATGCAGCTCTATGTTCTGTCAATGTTACTTTATAACTATAAGTCTTTGTTGTGTGTAATGGAATGTGTGGATGGTTGTGTATGAAGGTTGTTGGAGTGAACCTTCCAGAAGCACATTGTGAAATGGAAGATTTAATACATTCAACACTCTCTAGTGATGTTACCTTATTTGAGAAGATTTCTCCGTGTGCATATCGGCTTCGGCTTAATCCCCAAATCTTCAAAGCTATAGAAATTGCTGAGTGGGACACTGAAGAGTCGGGAAGTGTGGATGATGAGTCAGCTGATTCTATCAGTAATAGCGACTTTGATGATTCTGGCTTCAAATCTGGGACCTCTGACTTAAGGTTGATACATCATATGGAGCAGAACTGTAAAAGCAATCGCGTAGGTGAAAACATGGAGATTGATGAGAGCCACTCTGGAGAGCCTTGGATACTTGGATTAATGGAAGGTGAATATTCAGATTTAAGCATTGATGAGAAGCTAAATGTTTTAGTGGCTTTGGTGGACCTTGCTGCCTCTGGACCTAGTATGAGAATGGAGGTATTTTTATTTTTACGATTTTTACTATTACTAAGTGCTTTTTTTTCCTGATTGCATTACGTAAATGTAGCATTTGATTTCTGTTGCCTATAAATAGGATCCTGTGGCTACAATATCCATAATCAGGCCCAATGTTTATCACCATACTTTTGGAGCAAAAATCAAACGATCAACTTCAAGCAAGCAAGTAGTGGATAGTACATCTAGGGAGCATGTTTGGCGTCTCCAGAATGTAAAACAAATTCAAGGGGCAAAAGCAAATACTATGGATAAATCTGAAATAAGACATCCCATGCAGTCTGCATATCTTGGATCAGATCGCAGGTATAACAGTTACTGGATTTTCCTGGGACCCTGTGAAGAGAAGGATTCGGGCCACAGGCGGGTTTATTTTGAGTCTTCAGAAGATGGTCACTGGGAGGTTATAGATACTATGGAGGTGATACTTCATTCTCCCCCCTTCTGGGTTTTTACTTTGTCACATAGCTGAAAATCATTTTTCTATCGTTTTCAGGCACTGTGTTCTTTAATTTCAGCTTTAGATTGCAGAGGCACACGGGAATCCTGTCTTTATTCCTGTTTACAGGCGCGGGAAGCTTCTCTTTGCCAAGCAATGGCTGCTCATTCAGCAACACAAAATGAAATAATAAGTTCTTCAAGAGCCTATAAATCTGATGGAGTTTTTAATTGTGGAGATGGAAATTCACCCATTTCAGATGTGGACAATGGTTTGATAGTGACCGACAGTGCACATGATCCTCTAGCCCAAATGCCTTCCATAGTTGATTTTGGGAAGTATGTGGAGGAAAATAAACAAAAAATTAATCAGCATCAGGCATTTGATAATTGGATCTGGAAATATTTCTACTCCATTCTCAGTTGTGTTAAATTTGGTAGAAAATCGTATTTGGAATTTCTTGTGCGTTGCGAGAGTTGCCATGATCTTTACTGGAGAGATGAAAAGCATTGTAAAACGTGCCATTTTACCTTTGAGCTTGATTTTGATATGGAAGAAAGATATGCTATTCATGCTGCTACTTGCAAAGAAAATTATGATGGTGATCATTTGCTGATACACAAGGTTTTACCTTCCAAACTACAGTCGTTGAAAGCTGCAATGCATGTGGTTGAGGTGCATTTTTACCTTGTTATGTTTTGTTATTTTAGAACAGTTTCTCTATTTTTTGGTTGCCATGGATAATGTTTTCTTTTGGTTTTCGTTATAACTATTTAGGCAAATATGCCTGAAGATGCTTTCAATAATTCTTGGAGAAAATCTGGCCATAAGCTTTGGGTCAACCGGTTGAAGCGCACTTCATCTCTTCATGAACTTCTGCAGGTGCTTCTTTTACATGTTTAATGCAGTTAGGGAAGGTGGTGTGGTGTGAAAATTTTTTACCTTGCTAACTTTTAAAATTCTGTGATACAATTGTGTGGCAGGTTCTTTCAGACCTTGTTAATGGTATTTGTGAAGAATGGTTGGTCAAGAGCAGTGTGTCAATTGGACCCAACACAGCTTTTGATGAAATTGTTGGCTTCTTTCCGACTATTCCTCAAACATCATCATCTGTTGCACTCTGGTTGGCCAAATTGGATGCAGTGATTGCTCCACATCTTGAAGGAGTTCATTCTAGTCGGGTAAAAAAGAATGCAAAGTCAAAAACACTAGAGTGAACGGCAAAATGCTCTACCTAGTCCCACCATCAACCGAGAAGACATGGAAGTTAATTTTTTGGTGCAATTGCCATGTCATGTGCCAGCATGATGCAATATTTGTTGCAATTCTGGAGACCTTTCCATTGAAGATTCGACTAATCTTAATGGGTTTAGGTTGTTAATTGGAGATACTAGATATCTATATATCAAGGATAATACATGGATTTCGTCATCAGAAGTTCGTGACGCTGATCATAGAAGGATTTGACCGACTCCTCCAGAACTAATGTCCTGCTGCGGCATACAGAATAATCTTCAACTAGAAAAGCTCCCCAGCAATCAGACTTCTGAGAACTGGACTTTGACAGTGCACGACCCCTGAAACAGCGTCACATCTTTCGTAAATTCTTCTGAGCGTCTTGTAACAAATTCTTGTACAGTGTATACAAGATTTATAAATAAAACAGCGATCAGAGAGGGTCGTTGCCTTTTGACCAATTCCTTTAATACAATGTATTTGTTTAAATTAAGACAAACTATCGATTGCGGAGCTCATGCGCATTTGCTCTCATTGATCTCTGCCAGCTGCAAATCTAATTGGTCGGATGATATATATTATGAGGAAGACGGAAGAGGAGTTTGTATTTTTGGGTAAATCGGACGCAAATCAGATAGGTTAATAGGTTATTCTTCCCAGATTATCTAATTCAGCTTCCACCCTTCCAAGATAAATTTTGGGTTTATTTTTTTTAAAAAAAAAAATTGAACGGTTAATGATTTTGATTTTTTCTTTTGGCTAATGGGTTCTAATCAAGGTTTTGTTTGCTTAGCATTATAAATAGAAAATTTATGAAATTTATATATGACAATTTATGGTAAAAATTTAAAATTTTCATTTAAAATTTTTTTACAGTATCTTATTATAAGATACAATTAAGACTTCAAATTAATTTGACTTTTTTAGAAATTTTACATCTACCAATCTTGTATAAAAAATATAAGTAAAAGGATTGTTTTTTTTTGAAAAAATATTGTATATTAATTATTTATGAATTATAATATATATATAGACACACATATATTAATGCCACCGAGGAACTGTTTTTTCTTAAAAGCGATGCCACCAAGATACTTTATGGACTTTTCCGTGTGGCAGAACTCAGAGGAACTCTCTCGTGTTTAATACCTTGAAGGGCTTTGATGTGGATGATATTATCAAAAAGATACAAGGACGTTGTGTTAATACGGAGAAATCCAAGTCTTTCTTGATTGTGGAGGAAAAGTGTGTGTCAGTAAGAAGCATAGAATCGAATGGATTGGATATCAGTCAATCCCCTCGCTACTGTATTTTTATTGACGGAGGATTTATTAGCAATAGCGCCCCTGGGCATTTGTTATTTTTAACGATGATACCTTCACTCATGCATATTTTTCAGGTTCTGGAATCTCAGAAAATCTCAGTAATGCACAAGGAGACTGGGAAGATGGCTGTATTTTGTTGAAGATATTCCCTCCTACGAGATAAAGTTTAATCACATAAAAGTTGTGAAGACATGATAAATTAAGAAGTACAAGAAATTTAATAAAAATTTGTGGAATACGAAAAAAGACTCATTGGTAAAGATTTTAATCCTCAGAAAATAATGTTTAGAGTTGCTCTTCATTTCTAAATAGTTTTTATATCCCTCGTTTATAAATGATTAGATATATGTATTGTGGTGATTTTCCTTTGAGGAAGTTCTATAGAGTGTTCTCTTTTAGGGAAAACATGAGGTTGTAAGGTTATAGATTTAGACAAAGTCACCATTGCTAATACATGTGGGAAAAGAAAATAAAATTATTCGATGTGAGAAAAAGATATGATTTTAGATTCTTCGACAAAATCAACGGTGGTTAATTTATTTTCTTTGTCTATTTTTGTCTATGGTTTGTAATGGGAGAAGTGTTACTTATTTAGGTAGAGTTTCTACTTTTTATTGGGGTGAAGTTTTTCACATTTTGGTAAAAGTTTCTATATAAGTTATGGGTGGAGTTTTCTACATGTATTTAGGAGAGTTTGGAGATATTTTTCATCATTTCAAGTTGAAGTGAGGTTGAGGTCGTAATCCAGAGTATGAGGTTGGTCCATTTTTCTTTTAAGGTGTATGTTATTTTCTCAATTTTTCAAAAATTGTATCTTTTAGATCTTGTTATTAATCTGATTTGGGTTATGAGAGTTTTCTCAAATTTATTCGATATTTTATTATAAGAGATTTTCTTAATTAAAGTTAATTGAGTAGGTTGATTTTCTTTTCTCTAAATTGGAGGAAAGTTTTCATCCATTTTTTTATCTTGGTGTCTCTTATTCATCTTATATTTGTTTTCATTTTATCTTGAGGGGAAATATTTTCTGGGTTGTTTCCACTGGAGTGCCTATTTCCTAACGAGTGGCATCAAGGCTTTGGTTTGAGCTTTGGTTCCTTTTTTGTTTGTCTTGGTTTTTTAGCCTTTTGTGTCAAGATGAAAAATGATAAACATGTTAAGATGGTCACTTTCATGCCGGAGTCGAGGGCGTAGTCATCCTTGTATCCCAGCAACATCACCTCATCGTGGTGGGAAAAGTTTGATCGTAATGGCCCTGCTGCCATAGCAAAGTACCGGTAGACCATGCCCTACCTGGTCCTGGTCAAGGAGATAGTGCATCTGCCACCATAACTCCTCACAGTCTTCATAAGCTGCAGGACACCACCTTGGGCTCCCTCCTCTCGACCTTGATGCAGCACTACAACCTGCCGCAGCGGCGATTCCCCTTGGAAAAGGGAGTTTCGCTGCCATGGTGGCCGACTGGGAAGGTGGAGTGGTGGCCGCAACTAGGCCTGTCAAGCGAGCACGGACCTCCAACCTACAAGAAGCCTCATGACTTGAAGAAGGCATGGAAAGTGAGCATGCTCACTGCGGTGATCAAGCACAAGTTCCCCAACATTGCCAAAATACGAAGCTTGTCCGGCAATCCAAGTGCCTCCACGACAAGATGACTGCCAAGGAGAGCGCCACCTAGTTGGCGGTGATGAATCAGGAAGAGGAGCTATGCCACTTGCTCCATCCTTATGCTTACCTCCTACCAGTGGCCGACAAAATTGGTGGTGGAGCCTTTGCTTTAGGCAGTAGCATGAGTGGCAAGTATGATGTGGAGGGACAAGATATGCCTCAAGTGGCTTAAAGAGTAGAGTAAGTCCAAGGAGAGCTCCGGTGTGGTGGCTGGTGAGAGTAGCCGACATAAGCAGCCCCAAGAGCATGCGATGAGGAAGAAGATGCCCTGGGCATAGGATGGGATACTCAAGTACATGCTCAAGACAATGCCATTGGAGATGTACTAGAGGGTGATGCAGGCACTGCCGGTGATGTGGACATTTCGCCTGCAGCCGTCGATGGTCTTGAAGCTGTTCATTAGCAGCTCTTCTCGAATGTGGATCAGCATGTCTGCCTCGAAGATGATCCAGAGTAGCTCCTCTTGGATGACACCAAACTGGAGGGTTCCCAGCGTTGGGCTTGCCGCATCCTTGTCGACAAGTCCGTGATGGTGTAGAACCGCCTGCCCTTGCCACCTAGGGCATTGCGGCTAAAGTTGTAACACCCTAAATCCGGTTCATGCTCGTGAACCGAACCAGCATGTTACGGGCCCCAGTTAGGTCGGCTAACCCGAACCCAACTTGTACGGATCCAATCCCGGCGTCTTAAGATGAAGATACGACTTGTCATACATGTATGAATATATAAAATCCTAGCAGGATACTACATAGGTTACTTATCAATCAATTCATACGAAAGCAACCATTTTGATAAGATGAATAAAAATTCAAATTTAAAACGGACAGAGCCTCCCCTAAAAATGCAATTAAGGGCTACCTTGTCAACATAATATAGTACATGTATATAAACACATATAAAAAACTACATTCGCACAGTCTGAACTACTATAGCTCACTTTGAAACTTGGGTCTCAACCCACCTGTGCCCTCTACTCATTTTTCACATCATGACATCACGCCTTAGCAGTTCATCACATCATCATGCTTTTCATTACCTCACATTAGTTCAAATATAATAAAAGTATAAACAGAATATTAAATATTCAATCACCGAATACATGTGTCTGTGCAAAAGACCTCATTGCTCCTCTGTCCAGGCTAGCACTTCCATCTCATAGTCGTCACCTACATATAGTACAAAAACCGTCAGTAATGAGCGTTACTGGTCTAGAATATAACTAATAACAAATTGGCTATGAGAGCAAACTCTCATATGAAAGAAAACATCATATACTTCTCGTGAACTCTCTGAAGGGCATCTACTAAGGAGCCATTGGGCTGCAAACCCAGTAGGGTACTGAACTGTCTGAAGTGAACTGCTGCTGCTGATGCCGCTCTCGACATTTTCTTACTTCATTTTCTGGTCTCAAATCTTAAGCCCTCTCCTTACCTCCATATTTCTCCTGGCCTTGAGCACGAAGACCGAGTACTTTAAGGCAGTCGCCTTCAATACCCTTTGAACCACAAGTCTTGACATGTGCT